>JBBKCR010000148.1:296933-307943 GCA_037577295.1 Ladigesia roloffi | reverse complement strand
GCAATAATTACTTTGCCTGGTAATTAGTTACTTTTATAATGATGTAACTCAGTTACTATTTGTGAGAAGTAACTAGTAACTGTAACTAATTACTTTTTAAAGGTCCCTGCCCAACACGGCTCACCGTTGAGTAAGGCTGATACATTTACAGAACAGCTGCTAGAAATTTGGTGCAAGTTTCATAACTTTCAATCGAATATGTCCTAAAAGCAGGACACCTCATGAAGCGGAGCAGTAAGAGCTCATTGAAACCCCAGAGCTCTAATTCACAATCACAGGGCGCATGCACACACACACACACACACACACACTTCTACGCTTTCTGTTCACACACATCCATTTGAAACCCAGCAGCAGCAGCTGTCACACTCGGCTTGAGCACTTCTCAACATGCTTGTGTGGTTTCTTCTCAAAATAACACGCTCTAATGGACAAACCTCGGTTACCACAAACCTACTGGATGCCCATGGATTCCAAACCACTGACAGCAGTTCTGAACACAGATTAGAACCAAACACGTCCGTACTGCCATCACTGAATTTGAGATGACTCTATTAGTGGGCCTGTGATTTGGTTATGTGCAGAAGTCATTATATGACCATGCAAAAGTGTAGAAACACGTTTGACAATCTTTTATTTCATATACAAGGATAAATGATACAAAGTGGGTCTAAAAAAAGGCTAAAAAGGTAGTCTTGGTTAGTTTAGCAACGAGTGGGAACAGCTAGTTGTTATTAAATGAGAGTAATAGGACCTAACAGGTTACAGTGACCTTTAAAGCCACATTTATGGCTTATTGCATTAAAAAGTGTAAAGCAATTGTCCGTTTGCAGTATTTTGTGTCATGTAATGTGCCTTGAGATTGATCACCACTTCTGAATGAAGATGTATTGAAGCAACAAAAATGCCGAACTGTGTGGATTCCTGGTCTTGAATTGTGTGTGTCATGCTTTTTGTATGTCCAGAACCAAAGACAGGGGGATGATGGAGTGTTGCGACCGTCCCCAGGCCCCGTGGTGCAGGAGGCGGGGCCCTTACTGAAGGAGATGTCCCTGTGTCTGCTGGATTTAAAGGCGCTCTGCAGCATCCTGACTCAGAGAGCTCAGGGCAAAGAGCCCAACCTGGCACTGCTACTGGGCATCAAATGTGAGTCCTCCATCCACACAACCACAAACACACACACAAAATGTGATAAATATAAAATAGGGGTCCTAGTGTTACAGTCTCAGCAAACGTTTTAGGTTTACGTTTCTCTCTCCCACTCGACTTACACCATTAGCTTCTCCTTACTGACTATGTAGGTGAGTCAGGGTGTTTTCCTTTTTCTGTGGCTTAGTTGTGATTTTATGAATTTACAGCTGTTAGGAGAGGTAAGTAACTGATGAGAGTGTGTGTTTCAACCCCAGAATTCAGGATAAATCCCTGAAGGAATGGATCTGTGGCGTAACTAGAACCGCCGCTGTTTTTGTTTACTGTATCAAGTGAATCAAGGGCCCAAAAGCAAGACTTAAGTCAACATACACGGTTCGACTGAGATACTGTAGCTTGTTACCTGTGTGACTCTTTTGTGTGATCCAGCAACACACAAATACATCAACAAACACACATGACTGTGAAGGACAAATTTAGCTTAAAGCTCCACAGTAGAGCCCTGCGGGACTTTTTTTTAAATCCCGCTCCGGCCCACTCCCGCTGAATTTCTGACCATTACCGCCCGCTCCCGCTATATTTGTGAAGATTCCCGCCCACTCCCGCCCGCACGGCTCAAACCTGAAGCCCAACTGTTTACTCTCTTTGATTGTTACAATTTAACATTTTTCCCATATCTCAGATTTCCCCAATTTTTGTTTTGTTTTACATTCTCCCTTCACAATTTTATTACCAATATCAGCTGCATCCTCTATCCTGCTACGCTAACAATTTTGGGACCCGTTGTCTTTTATCCCGCCCACTCCCACCCGCAGCAACCTAAAACCCGCCCAATCCCGCAAGATTTGCGTTGGGTCCCACGGGACCCGGGGGATTCCGCTCCCAATACAGAGCTCTACTCCACAGAACCTAAATATATGCTATCTTTTGAAGTAGGGTAATCTTGCTCTTTTGGGCAAATGTTAATCTTTGGCATATTTTTCCTTCTTTCAGTGTTAACTGGGCCTCCCTAATGTTGTTACCAAACACATAATTCTGTCTTGAACGTCCAACACCCTGTTATGGCTTCTCTTGCCCTCTGTGTTTGAGTCAGAAACCTTGCAGAGTGAAAACTAGAGTGGAGTCTAATTAACAAGCATACCAGAGCTGGCTGGGTTCCAGGTCTCTGTTGGACCAGTCGACCACGCCGGCGTACCCTGCACTCACATCCAGCAGTAAAATCATTAGTAATGAATTGAATAAGAACCATGTCTTCTATAAACAACACTATAAAAGCCAGATAATGTTTCAGTAAGACATGTAGTACCCAGTTTCCCCCATTTTGTGTTTAGCTCTGGTTTAGTTGTGTTGGGCGTGTCCATCAGGTGCCTTTATTTGAATATTAGGGGGTACACTCAGCAAGTTTGCAGATAGGGCTTTCTAATGAAAAAGAAAAAACACTGAACAGACCTACCGTTCAATACATGGTATATTAAAGTTTGTTTCCTGACATGACATACATAAATAATAAACTCCACCAAACAACACTGTGCAAACCACATTTCTACATCACACTTACTCACACGGTGGAGTTTAAATGTCCGGTATTTGTTAGTTACATTAAGCTAGTTGGGCGGAACTTAAATTTACAGATCCATGCTGCACAGACTGTGCAGTTCAGATCATCTGATATAAAAAAACAGTGATTAACGTTTTGTAATGTTTTTTTTAATAGCAGGAGCAGTAAGTGGTTCTGGTGCTATCCAAACTGTCAGATTAATCTCACTGGAATCTCGCGTGTAAACTAGTTTTCTCCCTGTAGGTTTGTTTTTAAGGTCTGCAGCCATTTAACCATCACAATTTGATTTAATACACTTCAATAAAGCAAAAATACGTGTATAAAAATGTGCCTTATATTAGGGTGTACTCTCACTAGGCACGGTTGCCTTAAACCAGGCCCGGGTACGATTGTCCCCCCCTCCCCACTCCCCCTCTGGCCCGCACTCACATATGGTTTTAGCATCCTTGCCGGAGCGCGCTTACATCATTATGGTGCGGCGGTTGATATTATGTGTTGATAGTAATTTTGGGTCCGCGGTGGTCCACAGCCCCCTCACAGCCTGTTGATAAACGTGTTTATCACTTTATAGCATTAAATTCTTTTTGCGAAAGTCGCAAAATGTGACGTCACGCGTCCTGTTCTGTGCTCGAGCACGGTTAGCGCTCACACTACAAGCGAACCGCACCCGAGTCCAACCAAACCGCACCCTGGCACACCTCTTCCAGCCGGGCCAGGGCCGGCTAAACGAACCGCACCCGGATATGGAGCGCTCACACTAGACAAACAAACCGCGTTTTGGTGGTCAAATGTACTCTGGCACCATTCAAACTGCCTAGTGTGAGTACACCCTAAATGTTTCCATTTTCACTTTGAGTACTGTGTTATTCCAATGCCAGATCAAATAATAAAACAGATACTGCATGTGTGCTTACAAGGAGTATGCTCTTCCACCCTCATCCCATTCAGAGTTACTGTGGTCTGTTCAATTTGTTCAACACCTGTTTAGATCTTACCCATTTCCATTGGCTGTTTTCCAGATCCTGTCCCTGTTCTGATGTTTCTGAGTTGTTTACCAGATTTACAGTTTCAAAGAAAGCATCAAAAACAAGAACGTAACACTTTTCCCAATTAAGTCCGTATTTCAGTTTAAAAAGCCATTTTGAGGTTCCATATAATTTCTTGTAACATGGTATTTGATTTGCTCCAATAGACTGAAAATGGAAATATTGATGTAAGGCATTTTCTCAGATGTATAATTTCAAATTAAATAGACCCTTTCCAGTGTGCCGTGACTAAAAAAGGAGCCCAATGTTTCTCTTATCAAGTCTCTTTTCCTGATCCTGTATTCCCTCGTTCCAGCTATGAGCTGCTCAGGTGAGGAGAACGACAAGCTGCCGGTGGAGGACAGCTTGCGGGCCAAGCTGCTGGAAGTGTGCCAGCTGAGGAAGGACATCGATGACCTGCGCACCATCATCTCCGACCGCTACGCGCAGGACATGGGGGAAAACTGCGTGACGCAGTGAGGCGCCCCCTACAGGCCACCCCTCCACTCACAGAGGACAACACAAGGGAAACAATAATAATAAAAAGAGCAAACGGAGGTCTCTGACTACTGAATGTTGGACCAAGCTGTGAATCTAGTTTACAAGGAAGTCTTTGTAGCTCTGTGTCTACACACTCATCTTCATTAGTTTAAGAACATATGAAATGTTTTGGTTGTTTTTGTATATTTATTGGGACTGCCTAGTCGTCACAGCAACTGTCCAGATGTTTAGAAACAGCAATGCTATAGGAACCACAGAATACGTTTTTTTTTCTCCTCCAGCTCTTAGGGAAAGGTATGTGAAACGGTTAGTGCTGCTCCATCAAGTGCCTTGTGATGTTTCGTCTGGTAACCCCTGTTGTACCTCTACAAAAGTCACAGATCCTCAGCCACTTTGACCCAAAGACGTTTGGCCCATCTTCTCCATCAGCTGGTCGCAGGTCGACGCTGAAGGAGATTCTCCTCACACACAGACCCCCAGACACACGGTGGTCCCGCCGTCTTCCGTCCAGCACCTGGAACTCTGTTACTTCTGCTCGTGCTGCGTTTTTCTTCTCCTGTGACTGTATTAATATGAACAATCCAGAAGAAAGCTCTAAGAGGAGGGGGAACCCGCTGCATGAGAAAAGGGCCTATAGGTTCTGGCAGCACATGTGCTGAATTTGATGATAACCAGATTAGATTTCAGGTAAATCAAGTCAGGTCTAAAATGAAAAAAAACCTCTAACATCTTCTGGTCTGCTGTAATGATCAAGAAACGTTCAGGAACTGCAGTGACGTTCTGGTCCCAAGGAAGATCTCATGTATATCCAAAGATGAAATTGAGGGGGATAAAGCAAAAAGTTCACTGAGGTGAAGAAAACCTCTAAACTGGTTAAATTGGGGGGGACGCACATGGGATTTTTACAGCAGAAAAAAATTAACGCGTAGACAAAATGTACAAAAAAAAAGAAAAAACGACAACAATGCAAAATGGTTCTCAGGTATTTTACGTAGGCAGTGTTAAGACTTCGCCATTAAGATGGAATCGCTTTGCTTTTTCGTTTGAGGGATTTTTAAACTCTTTTGAAAGTCGTCTGGTCTTAAGTGTTGGATGTCTTCCACGTCGGCCCTATTTAGGATCATCCCTCATTTCTCTGTAATAGGAAAATTTCGGCCACTCGGTCATGACAATCTGCACAAACGGTGAATGTTTAAGATATTTATTTAAATGTTTATTCTGCAGATGTATTCCGCTTGCAATATGGCCGCTATATTCTGATATTTTGTGTGCATGTGTGTGTTATAGTGCTGTATATCGTGCTTGTACAGGATGGGAAGCTGGTTTTTGGTTATGGCTTGACACAGTGCTATGCAACCTCACGTTTACCAGCACACTAGAATTCAGCAGACGTTTTATTTTACTGTGCCTTTATGAATCTATGCAGCAGAGTCAAAATCCTGCACTTGTAATGTATGTAAGCAGGATTTCCATAATTGGCTTGAGGGTTTTTGTAAATTCAGATGGATCCCCCTGCTGAAAGAGCTCCACTCCTTAAAGAGAAGGTGCAGACGTTAAGCCATAGCCACAAACAATGCATATTTACACTCCGGCAACAAGAGACTGAACCCTGACGAGGAATGTACGTCGCCAGAGGAGCGCGCATGCTGAACGTGTACAGTGATTGTATTTCGGATGCAAAGGGAAGTGCAGGGTTGTCATGACCGATCCTGAACACACTGTGGGCTGAAGGCTACTGGCTGGCTTTACTGTACGGTTCTAGACCTCCTCACTGGTTTAAACGTAGTTTAAGCTTTTAGTTTTTCAGCTAGACTTTACATATGCCAAAGCTCTATTTATGTACCAATTTCAAAAAGTATTGACAAGTATTTTTCCATTTTGTACAAAAAAGAAAAAAAAGCATAAAAAGGTCAAAATTTGCTGTCAATTTGTACAGATTAGAAATAAAATATTTTTCTAAAAGTGTCGTCTTTCCTTTACCATTAAATGTGCATGATAACCGCCCACAAGCTGTCCAACACTTGTACTTTTTTATGGCAAACACAGCAGATTGTAATTTCATGTTGGAAGTGACTTTAATAGTCTCAGGACCACTGCTGGGTTCTGGGTGTTTCAGATAAAATTACAAAAAAGTCACAATCACGGTATGAAGAGTGAACAAGAATGAAAGAATAAAGAACCAAGTCTTTTCTGAGCATTTCTGAAATACTGATGCTGAAATACGACCTCAGAAAGGCTTTTTCCTCCCAATTCAAGTGGCACAGTAATAGGATTCCACATATTTAAAAATTGTGACCTAACAATTACAAAAAAAAAAAAAAAAGATATATATGGATTCCAATAAGTCTCCAGTACCTTAAACCACCATTGTGAGTGCAGGGAGTTATAAAAAGCTACAATTCAGCAGTGGTGCCCATACATTTTTGTCTAAAACTGCATCCAGGATGACCAGTCATACCACACCTAAAACGGCATCATTCACATCAAACCCTGAACATTAAAGTCTCTCAGGCCTGTGGTCTGTAAAAGTGCAGTCCCAAAAATACTCTGCAATAAGTCAGTCCAACACGGTACTGTACCAAATAAAAAAATTATAAAATGGTTAAAATGTCTTGTCTAAAAAAATTAAAACATAAATAAGGAAAAAATCTGATCTCCAGAGGGGTCTGGGTCAGTCCTGGGCGAGGTGTGGTGCCCAGGCGCCCTGGGGGAGGGAGCTGGTGACGAGGTAGTTGAGGCGGGTCTGGGCACAGCGCAGGACCAGCGCCTTCACCGACTCCAGATACTGCTGCTGGCCCGAGTGCAGGTACAGCCAGACCAGCCGGCTCAGCTGGGCACTCTGGGAGCTCCCGTGTAAACTTCCTGTATGGAGGAGGACAAGATCAAACTCAGTCAATCAGGGTCATGTTGTTTTGGTTTAATTGTTACAAGTAGAATACAGTCAAATCAACAGCTGCTTCATTATAAGCAACATAATACACTATGTGGACATTGAGGAGGAGTTCACTGTGGAAGATCTTGACTGCTGACCTCAGTCCCATCCAGCACCTTTGGGATGAACTGGAATGGAGATTGTGATCCAGACCTTCTCATCCAACATCTGCCTGAACTTAAATGCTCTACAGAATGAACGGAACTCCAAAATCTTGTGGAAAGCCTTCCAACTCCAAATTAAAGTTTATGGATTTTAAGGCAACATAATTAAAGTTGCTGTCTGTGGAATGGTCAGGTGTTCCAACACGTTTGTCCATATAGAGAAACAAATCTGAGGGCTGAAGCTAAATATAACAGATTAAAGTTAACACTTCCGATTTGTAGCTATTGGTTCTGAACAGAAAAACAATGTAGAAGAGTTAATGGAAGAAAACAAAATGTACTCAAACTTTTGAAGCAAATCATATAAATGCACTGCCTGTCTAAAGTGTGAACCAGGTACTAGAAACAAAACTAGTAATTCTAAAGCGAACTCAACTAATCTGAATGATCGAGAATGAACTTCACAATGTGGTCTTCAAGTTCATGACACAAAAACCGCCATCATGTAGTGATCGACCAATATTAATTTTTTTATTACTGCTACCAATACCGATTATTTGCATGTTTATGTGCCCAATAACCGATATTCAGAACTGATATTTACTATTATACTTTGTTTTTGACAATTATTACACCACCACTGAACAGAAAAACGGTTTTCTTTGTAATAATCACTCCCTCCTTACATACAAATCAAAACTAGGGGTCTGAAAGTGCAACAAATACTAAAAAATACAACCAAACAACAAAAAAGGGCACTGTTACTAAAGTCTTCAATGGTGCATGAACTACATATCAGTCATTTGTTTATCACATCTAATGTGTGCATTAACAGCTGTTTTTTTATAGTTTACTAAATATAGGGAAGCAAGCAAATGAGTCCTTTACATTTGCAAACAGTTTCCCCTCAGACATCATGCTGCAATGGCGATCATGCGTGTAATTCTCAAAACGCCCATCAGATGGCGGTGTTTATCGGTAAACCTAATATTACAAAACAAATAACGATAAAATTATATCGGTAAAACGATATATCGGTCGATCTCTAATTTTAACCACTGAATTTTACATTTTTGTGCATAATAATCCACAGCTTTAAGCACTAGGTGGGTTATATATATGAAAAACGAAGACCAGGAGCAGGCATTTCCTTTTCGGAGCTGGGAAAACAAGACAAATCACCTGCGAGACTGAAGCCATCTGATAAACTGACCACCATGTCCGAGGGTCAGAGAAGCATGCAGCAGCGCGTCATAAATCCTAATTAACATTAACATTTTCAGTGACACCTTGTCAAAAACACGCAAGTGATGAATGGGACAATAACAGACTGTGTCGAGGGAGGGGGAGGGGCTCAACTACACAACTGGAATCACTACCAGACCCTCGGCAGCCTCCCAACAGTATTCAGAGACCAATTAACAGAGAGCATCACAGCACATCAAGACGAGATGCTGCTCTGAGTCACACAAGGACACCTTCACATCAGGGTGAAGCGGAGGATTCAGAACGAGCTGCTCAATAAGGCTAGGACCCCACAGACGCAGAAATATGGTACTATTATTTACAGATGACTTTTCCTCCTCAGTCATCCAATAATCAGCGTGTGTGAAAGCTTCTAAACGCCTGACTGATCCGGCACTAAAACACAACCCCACTACTTAAACATTTAGCAGATATTTTTATCCATAGTGACTTCCATTCCCCAACTACAGGGGGCAGTCTCCCTGGAGCAACTTGGGTTTGAGCGTCCCAGTGGTGGTGTGCTGAAGGTCGGATTCCAACCCAGGACCTCCAAGTCCAACACACTAGGCAAACACTACAGATATTAAATTATTTTCATTAAAAATATATTAGATAATATTATTATTATTATTGTTATTATTATTATTATTATTATTATTATTACATAGCATTTTCCAAAAGACTAGTTATTAAATGCTGTAAAATAATCAAAGTCAATGAACAAAATTAAGATGTAGAGGTCATTAAGTAATTGACCAGGTTATACAAGGTAATTCTACAGAAGAGAAAACTGAAGAGCCAGGCACTCGCCTTGAGGGATCTTGGTGTCGTACTCCAGGAGGGAATACAGCTCGTCTGGCAGCAGCTGCCTCAGCCAGGCGTTCGCCTCCAGAAAGATCCAGTTGTGGACCATCCTCTTCCTGCGCAGGAAGCCCTTCACGTGCTCCAGATAGATGCTATTGCCCGACACCAAATACAACCTGAACCACAAAAAGGCCTTTTAGAACTTCATGTGCAGTTTAAATGTACATTTGTCCAGTAATCTTACAAGGAGGGTTGCCAGATCTTCGAGAATCCCATCCAGCAGTACCACTGAAATGTATAATGTGTAAAATATACATACAGAGAAGATTTTATTAGCCCCACAAGGAGAAAATGTGCATTGTTACGGCTCCATAAACACAAAAGCAGAGGAATAAGATTAATCCTGCTCTCCAATTCAAATGGCTCCTTACACTCTGGGACGGCCGTGTGTTTGTATTGAATGTGGGAAGAGAAAAACTGCATTCGGCAGCAACTCTCGGCATTAAAAGTAAAAAACGTAGGGTAACATCATCATAAATAGCTTTCGCAAGACAAGCAATTTTTCAAAAGACGTTTGAACAATGCTGGAGAACAATGTCCTCTTCAGCGTTTCACAGGAGACCAGCCTCTACACACTGTGTGTAATTGTGTTGCCTTTCTTTTATCCATGCCAAATCAGCCAAAACATAAAAGGAGAGACGAAGAGAACATTATCATCTTGCAACAATAGGAACGGGAATGCGGGGTGGAATAAAAATTAAAAAGAAAGAAAAGAAAAAAGCAAGAAGAGTCAGAAGTTTTTGAAACTGGAAGCTCACAGCCACTCAGAAAAGAGCCAGATAGTAACAATATGACCAGGTCAGACTGTGAGTAAAAAAGTAGGTCTTGTGGGGGGATGCAGTGGTCAAAAGTGACCAAAACTGCTCCAAGGAAGAACAACCAGTGACCCCAAGGCTTGCTAAAGTGAAGATCCCACAGAAAACGGTTCCAAAAATAGCTGAAATGAAGGAGCTGGTTATGAAGGAAAGGTCTCAAACAAACATGGCATCACAACTCTGCATATAGGGCTATGTAGCTGCAGACTGATCAGAGTGCCCATGCTAACTTTGCACCCACGCACCACACCGATACACCCACACAAACCACGCCCCCAAACCCAAACCCCACCCCCATGCATCCCTCAATAAAAATGCTTCCAATTCCCCTGGTTTTAATGTAACGGCTGCTCAGTGTAAGGGTATTTGGAGTGTTCTTGTAGTTAAAGTTGGAAAGTTCGTCAGGCTTTCGAAACAAAGTCAATAAACGAGCGGATTTAAAGTTTGGCTTCTCGTCTCCCATCCTCCACACTTCTTCAGCCCGTTTCCCGTTCGATTCTCGCTTATTTGAAAGGGAGTGAGCTGCTCAAGTCACCTGTTCATACACCTGTTCAGGCTGGAGACTTTTCTCCATAAAGTGTTTGATTCGAGCTTCTTGTGTTTTGCTGGAACCGGTTGGTTCGGGCCGGCGTAGGAGAGGAGCTTCATTCGGCTCGTACCGGGATCAGTCGCCTCGCACTTCAAAAGACGGTATCGACTCGCCGAGGCGCTCACCCTGCGCTTGACTGCGGGCGATGTGTTTGAAGCTGCCAGCCAGTGCCCCAGTTCTCACACGGCACGCTCTGCTGGCTTCAAAGCCCTGCCCGAGAATGGGGGG
>JBBKCR010000148.1:126314-149243 GCA_037577295.1 Ladigesia roloffi | reverse complement strand
TGACCTCTGCCATCATTTTAAGTGGGAGAACTTGCACAATCGGTGGCTGACTAAATACTTTTTTGCCCCACTGTAATAAGTGAATACACCACAGCACACAAGTGTGAAGTGTGAAATTCTTTCTCTGCATTTAACCCATTCCCCAAGCAGCGTGTGTTTATGTGTGTGTGTATGTTGTAAGTGGACCTCAGGGCATAAAGATATACGCTTTTACACCAGCTCCTCCTGGCATATGAACTGGCTGTGTCCTTGATGGACCTCTGCTGAAAAAGAAAATAAAAGTGTCTAAACCAGATTTTGTGTTGATTGGACTAATACTGTTCACTAAAGGTCCCGGGAGGTAATAGTGACCATTGTTGTGTAGAACTTTTCCTGACTTGTTATAATCAAACAAAAAGCAGAACTGAATTGATGATTTTAGGTGATGTGTTCCTTTTCTCATTTCTGCTATATGATACAAAATTCATCATTTTTGCACACAGGGCACATGTTAGAATACAAACCCCTGTTGAGCTTTTGCTGTTGCACATAAAGAATTAAAAGTGTTAGGGTGCAATTTATGCAAGTTCTTATGTACAGTCACTACTCACAAGAAACAATAAATGTTCATGTTGTCTGCTCAGTCCAATTGGCAGGTTCTCGGCATGCAGTCTTCCAAGCAAATACTCCCTTGTTGTTTATAATTGTTTTAATTTTCTCACTTCTCCACCCTTCCAACATAAATAGCCTTCAACAGTTGGAACTCTAAAGTAATCTTTAAAAGGAAAGTTCAACCTATTTTCAAAGGTCCCCTATAATTCAGTGTTGGTAAACAAATTAGTTCAGAGTGTTTCGCTATGAATTAATGTTGAGAAACCTACTGACAGTATTTACACTATTTAGAGTGTTTATATTGTGTTGATGATAATAAAATAGTAGCAGATCTGAACTAAGTCAGATTTCTTTGTGGACTATTTTGCCAAATATAGTCCCCACCATCAATGGGTTTAGTTTTACACAAAAAGGTTCTGACCCCTCCGATAAAACAGTGCCTGTTAGACTGGCCGATCTCTTCCTTGGCTGCTGGAGTAGGCATCCAGGTATGTGTCATTCCTTGCAGTAACAGTGATACGTAATACTTGTGAGGGACAACCAGGCGGTATGGGCAGTTGTTTATCATCCATCTTTTTTCACTCTTTTTTTTCAGATTCAGACTTTTCCCAGATTTACCACTCAAACCATATTTAGGGGTCCAAGCACACAGTGCGAAGGAATCCTATTGTTTTTATTATTTTTTATTAATAAAATATTTAAATTCTTGTATTTACATTCATATTTACGGCGTATAGCTCACGCTCTTATCCAGAGAGACGTACATCAATGATCATCTAGTCCATATCTGGTTCTTAGAAAGAGGTGGATCTTCAGACGACAGTTGAAGACCGTAAGGGACATCGCAGATATGACCGGAAGAGGGAGTTCGCTCCACCACTGGCGAGAAGTGACAGTTTGTTTGACCCATGTTGTTATGTTTGAGAGTGCAAGTCTATTCTTAAAAGCAAGTGTTAAGGGCTTAAACTTAACGCGAGCAGCTAGAGGGAGTCAGTGAAGGTTCCTTATTAAAGGTGTAGTGAGAGTAAAATTAGGGACATTACAGACTAGCCTCGCAGCTGCATTCTGCTGAAGTTATTTTGTTATCTTTAGAAGAAGTCCAGCCAGCGTAGAGTTGCAGTAGTAGTATTTCTTGCACACAAAAGAATACTTGGGTTGACGGGGTCCCCCATATGTTCTCAAGTTGCCCTGTTCATAACATAACCGCTGTAAAATTTGAAAGTCACCTGGAGAACCCACTGTAATTGGGCCATTTGTCTCCCATAAACGGAGAACACGTCTCGCGGGCGCCCTCTAGCATGCGTGTGCTGTGTTGCAGAAGCACATTTTGGCACCGTGCACACATAATTGGCATTCTTTTTAAACTTTAGATGCTTTGTCAGCTGTTTCTAGGAATTTTAAAAATGTAGTTATTATTTCCAGTTTCTGTTTTATAGTTACCATTACTGCTTGTTTTTATTTGAAACCTCTGCATGGTAGAAATTCCCAACCTCCACCACACACACCTCACTTATTATATACAATCAGATCACAAACATTATAACAATGAGGGTAAAATAAAAATACACACGTAATGTGAATTTATTATTTTGAAGACCTCTGGTGGCATTTTTGAGCATGCATCAGTCACTTTCCATCCGCAGAGGTTAGAAAAAGGCTCTATTTTTGTAATAAAAGAAATGATTGTAATTATTATAGTTATTTTTCGTGACATCCATATGTGGATACAATAATGTGAAAACCACAATACTGTGCAAACTACCTGCTTTGAATGTATTGCTTTGTGATGTCACAAAATCTAATGAATTGATTGATGCTGAAGCCATTACAAGTGTTTCCTGCTTTTTGAATATGGTGTTGTACAGGACATGCAGCCTCTCGATAGGGAACATCTGATCATATTTCCGTCCATCCATCCATCCATCCATCCATCCTCCTATCTTTCCATTCATCCATCCATCCTTGCATTCATCTATCCATCCAGCCACAATCATCTAAAATAGTGTAACTACAGAGCAATTTCCTATACACTCATCCATCATTCCATCCATCCATGTCAGTCTTAGAGACTTATAGACAAAGATTTCCTCGGGGAGGCTCTTTTACGCAGGCTCTGTTTGGATTCTTCCCAAAAACTGTTATTAGATTAGTCTGTTCCAACTTAAATGATGCCGTAACCACACTGCGCTGTCCGTGCAGCTCTGTAATGGAACTACTGAATCTTTTAAGGTGGAACTAAGTATTCGAAGGTGATGCTTGGGGAAACTAATTTGATTTCAGCTTTGATGACAATAAGGTCTAGTGGGGATTTTACAGAGGCAGTGTTTGCTGTTTCTGCTCGTATTGAACTGAAGTTTTCAAGCAGATCCAGCCCGATGGAGTGGGAGTGAAGCGAAAGGGAATGTTTCTGGTGGGGTTTTGGTGACGAAGCAAAGGTGAGGATGAACCATGGCAGCCTGTTTTAGCTGCAAACACATTTTGATAAAATAAATAGATGGGATCATCTTTATCTTGCTGAGTCTGTATTTTTATCATGGTCGTTTCTGAATTTCTCTCCTGTGTGGTTTGCATTTCGCCATTCTCCTTAAATAGATTACTGGTGTAAAATACGTTTGCATTCGAAGTGTGTGAATGGAAATGGTCTGATTTCGAATAAATCTGCTCCGTTCAGTAACAGTCTAGCAAGAGTTGTTGTTTATTTACATTGTAGTGGTGGTCGAATTAGTGAACGTTAATCGTAAGCAGTAAACGGTGTGTTTTCTTAGCTTGGTAAAATTATTCTTACTAAGAAAGCGTTTCATGCTGGTATATTTGGAGGCGGAACCTTTTTTCCGGCTGCGATTCGGACATAGTAGAAGAACGTACAGGGGTTTGGTTTGGATATGTAAACAACAGCATTTTTAATGGATGATATTCGAGGAAAAGTGTCCTTTTTAATGAATTTGTAGAGGAGTGAGGCAAAGGCTGAAAACTGTTGTGATGTATTTAGGCTAATTGTGTGTACAGTCTGTGAAAAATTTTCCACATGTTCCACTTACCTGAGCCATGCCTTTATAAGAGTGCCAGTTGCGCTGGCAAGATTTAATGGTTTGTATTAGAGACAATTAGAGGCATGTTGCTAATACAGGTTTTCCAACCTTAAATTTACGAATAAACAACGTGCCTTTTAACAGAACGTCACCTTTGTATCGTCTTTGAAAAAGGGTTTGATGTGAAATGGCTTATTGGAGAGAATCGTACAGTGGTTGCGAATGGCTGCAGGATCAACTCTCTGTAACAAACAAACATTTTATTTACTGTACAATCCCAGCTGCTCTGAATATTATTGATGTTTTTAAATGTGAGAGAAATGTATTAAAAAATCACAAATCATGGTGCAATATTCCTTTATTTTGTGTGAAAGAGTATTTTTTAGATGAGCAGACATAACAGTTCCATGTAAAATATTAGTGGACTCTGGCTTGCTGAATAGTAATTTTCATCTTAATAGAAAATTGTATATAACCGGTAATTTGGGAAAAAAACCCAATAATTTTCAAATGTATACATTTGTCTTTGTTCTTGACGTTTTTTTTATTTTTTGTGTTCACCAAACCACACCAGCATTTTTAGCCTAAAAGAGTGTAGCATAATAACCTAGAGTAAGTGGCAACATTTCAGCCTTGGTGAATATTGTTGGCTGTGCTTTTATTTCACATAGATTATTTGTTGGTTTTCTCCAGTGATATTACCATAATGGTTATTTATTATGATAATACATATATATTTGTGTATTATAAAATGTATTAAGAGTTTAAAAATCTAATTGAATATGCGTTGCAGTTTTTCCCCTCTCCCCTCCAGAAGAACACAGCATCCCCTAACCCTTCTTGCTGATGAATACAGAAAGATATGAGCAAGGAGAGAACCCACTTCTGTCCACAGTGTGGGAAGAGTTTTGCTGAGCAGAGTCATCTCCAGCAGCACCAGTACACTCACACTGGAGAGAGACCGTATGACTGCCGACTGTGTGGGAAAAGTTTTACCCAGCAGGGCAGCCTCCAGCGACACCAGCTCACTCACACGGGAGAGAAGCCGTACGTCTGCTCGCAGTGTGGGAAGCGCTTTACTCAACACAGCACTCTCCAGCGACACCAGCGCATTCACACAGGAGAGAAGCCATACGGCTGCTCAGACTGTGGGAAGTGTTTCACCAGACAGAGTCATCTTCTGCAGCACCAGCGCATTCACACGGGAGAGAAGCCATATTACTGTGTGGAGTGTGGGAAGAGTTTTACCCAGCAGAGCACCCTCCAGCTGCACCAGCGCACTCACACAGGAGAGAAGCCGCATTTCTGCATAGAGTGTGGGAAGAGCTTTACTCAGCAGAGCACCCTCCAGCTGCATCAGCGTACCCACACAGGAGAGAAGCCGTATTACTGCACTGAATGTGGGAAGAGCTTTACTCAGCAGAGTACGCTCCAGCTACACCAGCGCACTCACACGGGGGTGAAGCCCTATGACTGCCCACAGTGTGGCAAGAGTTTTAGTCACAGAGGCAACCTTCGAGGACACCAGCGCATTCACACAGGAGAGAGACCGTATGAGTGCCTATTGTGTGGGAAGACTTTTAATCAGGACAGTATACTCAAAAAACACCAGCGCATTCACACTCACGTTTAAACTTCTTTGGTTTGTTTTGGCACATCGTCCTCAGCATAGTCCTTTCAGTGACTGTGTGGCAAAGACTCCCCTGTGTTCCACATTTTAAAAGTAGGCTGGTACGGGAGTGGTACATATTTTGAAGTCGACATAGTCTAATGAGTAACTCAGCAACAGTCTGGGGCAGGGATCACTAACGTGGAGATGTGACCCCAAGCACCGCATGAGTAGCCTGCAGACCGGTCCAAAATAGTGAGCAATGTCTAACATGTAATTTTATCCTGTTGCTATTCTTCTTTAATCACTTTTGCATTTATATCTATTTAAAATGATATCTAAAAAAGCTTTTGAACATGTTTATTATACATGAAGTTTAGGTAAACTCTGTACTAGTGTATGAAACTAGTAGCCCTTGATATGTCTCAGTACCCGTGATGTAACTCTCAGTTTCAGAAAGGCTGATGACCACTGGTCTGGGGTTTTATTCCTTGCCTGGGAAACCACAAAAAATCTACACAAATAGAGCCCATAACTCAGTCATATTGATAAGCTTTCATAGAAACATTGACCAAAACCTGGCCATTTACAACATTTGATACATTACAAAACAACATTAATTGTAGGGCTAGTCAATATGGTTAGAATCGTAGTATTGGGATAATAATGCTACATGTTGTGATGTTCCTAATGTATAAAAGGGCTCATATCATCAATTATCTGGAATTTTAAAAGGCTTGAAATATGTAAATGTTATTAAAGGTTTAAAATGTGCATTCCCTTCTTCATCCATGCAGGCCATATACAAAGGCTAGGTTGCAAACACAGCCCATTTTCAAGTTTGGGGTGTCACAAGCAGGGGCGGAGCGTAGGGGTGGCTTTGGGGACTGAAGCCCAGAATCTCACATCAAAAGCCCAGAATCTTTTTAAGATAAACAAAAAGAAAACCGCAGACCGGGGGTGTGGTAGTAGTACAGTCTCAACCTTGTAGAATGCGGTCCCCGACTTATATTTCATCAGGAATTGGTTTAATGTCAGAAACTATTTTCACTAAGGATAGACTAAGAATATCCGTTTTTATATCATTTTTTTTTCTGTGCGGTCCGCGGACTGGTACCACATTACCCACGGCCCGGTACCGGTCCGTGGACCGGTGGTTGGGGACCCCTGACCTACAGTACAGAGTAGCCGATTAGCATGGCCGGCGCGTAATGGAGGCTTGGAGAGGCTAAGCCTCCCCAAAATTATTGCTGGGAAATTGTGAAAATAACATACATGATGTGTGAATATTATTAAAGATGATTTCAGAATGAACGCAGCAGCTGTGG
Source organism: Ladigesia roloffi (assembly GCA_037577295.1). Taxonomy (NCBI): domain Eukaryota; kingdom Metazoa; phylum Chordata; class Actinopteri; order Characiformes; family Alestidae; genus Ladigesia; species Ladigesia roloffi. The sequence continues at coordinate 142,686 of JBBKCR010000148.1, read as the reverse complement.
TCAGTGATAGTAAAATGAAGGATCTTTGCTATGACAAGTTCGCGTTACCATGGTGATAGACATAGTCAGATCACGGTAGTTCTAGGCCAAAACAAACTAGCCAATCATCCGCAGCCATGTGGCCATGTGATTCGCACTCAGAGAAAACCTTTTAGACATTGTCAGGCATTCTCTACTAAATGAACTTTCTTAAGCACTGCTACTGGTGAAATGTTTTCTGTACTGGGATACCATATATGTTGTTGTGTTTTGTTTGATATTTGCCAGCTGCGGTTAATGGGATCATCTGAAAAATGAGACTGTTGAATTGAATGCTTCATACGTCCCTCAGTCCCAGAGGGGTCTACCACTGAAAGTTTCTTCACACTTTCTTCGGACTCTTTGGGAATGTGTTTCTCTGCCTACCTCGAATGGTCACTATATGAGACTGTGTAAACACTGCAGGATTACTCTACTCTATCAAGGTTCCAGACTGAAGTCTGTTTAACTCTGACTGAAGAGACAAGCGAGTAAGAGGTGTAGACATGTTACCACCCACAATGAGTATTACCAGCCTTAATGCTGGGGCCTATTAGTGAATAAAGTCTGTGATAAGAGGAACAAGAAATATCATTGCACCAATAACTTAAGTGTAACTTAAAGTGTATGAAGCTTTTTCTATTAAAGGGAAATTTCAATTCATATTTTTTCAATTGAATTTACTCTTTAAGTTTACTGTTGCTTTAAAATCATACTGCATTTCATAAAATGTCTACATTTGTGACACTGCAACATCTTGTTCCATTTACCACCACTGTAAAGAAAAATTAGTCTCTACCATTTTACACCAAATCTTCTCTCAGTGACTGTGCTTGAGTAGCTCAAAAATGTATCATACAGACATTTTAAAAAGGTTATTGGCTTCCCCTGATCTATTAGCTGTCACCAGACCAGTGCTGGAATGTGCTGGATCAACACTCTGGCCACTCCTCTGTGGTGTAAAAGCATGAGCAGATCTGTAAATATTTTGTGTTTGCTACAAAGTTCTCAGTTCCAAGGCTGGCTTTCAGCACCCAGTACACACATATGTGTATTGTTTACAAACTGGATCCACAAACTTAACAATCTTCTGGGAAGGGCAGGTTCTATAGCTGTACTAATCCACACTTAATAAGACTTATTAATAAACATTTATTATAGAGATGTGCTGCTGTCTTTTAATTGTCCTTGCATACACTTTGCCATTGAGTACATGAGATCTGTCTGTTTTGTCATTAATTTACATGCTATTTATTTTTTTTATAAATTATCATTGACTGTACCTTTTTAAGATAGAGCATGGCTATTGTCACCATTGTTGTTAAGAGCTAATTATAATTTTGTAAGTGAATGTGTGGATTCAGTCTGACTGTGAACCACTAATAAAAACATGAGTACTTGTGATGGGAGTTACTCCATGTCTTTTATGATACACTGACAGGAACCAGGGGTTCCCAAGGTTTGTGGCCCACAATTTTTTTAATGCAGACTAATGTAACAAATGAAATAATGTCCCTCAGTTTGACTGTACAAAAATAAACATACAAAAACGTGAAAAGCTTCTCAATCAATTATAGGAGAAAACAATCAAAAAGAGAAAAATTATATGCACTGATACATATATGCACTGAAATTATAACAGTAACATATGCATAAGCATTCATTGAAGTGCTTTACAAGCTTAACTGTAATTTTTAACAATTAAGCTTTGACAAGATGACATAAGATGTTTTATTAAGTAGGAGCCCTTATGCCAAATTGAAAGAACTTTGTTCTGTTTATAAAACTGTTATGAAGCATTATTCCCAAAAGAAATCAAAGGCCTTGTAAGGAACAACATATTGCATATTAATGCTGCTGAAATTAAAGCATGAGGGAAATATGAGAAATCTTGAACCAGGCCTCTGCCTTGTGAGTTCCATTCCAATGAGGCTCCATAACAGTGTTATAAATGGAACAAACCTCTATAACTTGTATTTAAGGATATTTATGTAAAAAAATGTCTTTCACTTTATTAAACATTGCATTGTGATTATTTGCATTTTCATAGGTATTGGGGTATTTTATTCAATGTTTAGTCATGTGTGACGCAGTGTATATATATAGAAAGCCTTTAAATAGTGTTACCAACTAACTAGCTGTGTCATACATGTCAGCTTACATTTCTGTACAACATTCTATTTATAAAGATATCTTTTAATTCTCTGCTGCTCCTGCAATTTGCATACTATTTGCATACTGTTATTCTGCGTGGTGCCATGCATTTGCATATCATTTGAACAGTCTAGTCAGTCCACTCAAGGCTGCACTCTTTGTTCAATTCTCGTTCTTACACTGCTTAACGTTTGCTGACTTTATTGTTTTACAAACAGGGCATATTGTAATTTGTTGCATTTGTTGTTTGGCCTTCAAACTAAGTTGCATATTGATTGCCTTAGTGTTTACACTGTTCTCTGATCACTATTTGGAACCTGTGTTGTTTTTGTGTACTGCAGATCTGTAAATTGTAAATACATGTCTTGGATGCATCACAGCCCTGGCTGATTATTGTTTCTTTCCATCATATTTAAACTTTTTTGTTTTCCTTTATTTGTAAATGGGGCGATGTCTGTGCCCTGTGGTAGAATAACATTTTTCAGAGAATGTAATATGAAACTAAAACTATATAGATTTTTTTCCAGAAAAGGTAGTGAGTTACATTTTGACCTAAAGCTATTAAGTGGTGTATATTAAGTACTATGTACTTTTTTATGTTTCTGTGATTTTCTCAATAGTAAGTGTACATTTTTTAGGGATTCAGGGGGAAAATGCAATAGTGAAAATTCCCTGAAATGGTCTGCACTGTTGATAAAGTTTTGTTGTGTGCTAAACATAAGTAAACACATTTATGAAGAAAAACAGCCATGTATATAAATGTTTTTAAAAAAGGAAAGCAGATAAATAAAACATGTTAATTGTACAGCTGCGTTTATTACTCATGCACACATTGTGAAGATACTGAATAGCACATATACATATGGACGTGCGTCCATATAAAATGTGTTTTGGTCTTGAGAGTCTTTGGTCCTCATCTGTTTTCATCATCAACAGGCTAGCCTTTAATTTTTTTTTTTTTTTACTGTACTTCGAAGAACAAAAATTTGCTAATCATATAGGGGTCCCAAGACTGTCTGTGGGAATCACTGCCTACACTATGATAATTGATTATGAATGAGTGGCGCTTTATTTGTAATTTACGTGTTCAATGTTTCTAGATGTGGCTGAATATTGCTTTTATTAAATAAGGCGGAACGGTTGTCTGAAGTCTGGTTGTTTATGCTGTTGCTGTACGGGCGTAATTTGAGCGCGTACCGGGGTTCTGTCTGTTATCTGTTGGGATACACGGAGCTTAGAGTAAACCAGAGTAAATATCGAAATAAAGTGACGGGATAAAAGGGCATTTTCGTGGTTTAGCAGTTTGGAGGAACCTGAAGTGACTGTTTGACCTAAAGAGCTGTGTTTGTAGTTTTTTAGGTATTTGTTTGACGGCGAGTCTGAAGTTAGCTTCCCGACCGAATTTTCTGTTCCACCTTAAAACAGTCCAGACTGGAGCTGTTGCGGAACTTAATGTGGAACAACTCAAACAAGGACCTGGAAAATAGGAAGGTGAGTTGATCACCATTCCTCTCAACTCCAACTGCTTTTAGTTGGATATTGTGTAGATGCGTTTTACACTTAAAGCCTGGGTGGCCTGGTGGTCAGAGACTTGCCTCTGTGATCATGTAGTGGGTTTGAATCTCAGGACTGACAGTGGCACAACTGAGGTTCCTTTTGCAAGACACCGTCCCCAAATACTACTCCCCTGGTGATGTGTTCATAGCTTCCTTTTGCTTGGTGAATTGATTATTACAATGTTCACACTGTGTGCTGTGGTGTATTCTTGTATGACAAATGGACAATTTAAACGAACCTCTATTTAGTTTAGTTTTTTTCCAACGCTGGCGATTGTTTAGTTGTATGGGTGCAGCCATGTCAGTGCTGTCACTGCTATCTGTAAGGTCTTCCCTAATCAAGTTACTATATTCTAGTTTTTGTGAAATTCAGAAATAAAGTACAATTGCAGTATGTGTCAACCAGGTCTTTTCTGTTGCCATTGCAAGTATTTGATATTTCTGGGTTTTCTAATGCAGTGAGAATTAGCAGTGAAAATGTAACTTACAGAAATATTTTTATTTGAAACCTTAATAGGCAAAATGAGTAGATTTCAGGATATAGCATTGACTTTGTCAGTATTTTGTTTTTTACAACGGCCTGTCCATATGTGTCATGCTGAAGTACTGGTTTCTGGACAGTTGTTTGTTTATCATGCATTTTTTTCTTGTTGAGTGATCAGATCTGCCTGACTTTCTAACTGTTGTCAGGTGTGACTATCAGACAAACTTCAGTTCTGAATTCTCCTGACTTTACTCTTTTATTGTTTGTCATAATTTGGCTGTCTGTGTTCTCTCTGGGCATTCTATCCAAGGAGGTGAGCATCATGGAAAGGGATAAAACTGACACTAGCTGGATCTTATGAATGGATGTTTGCTTGTAATTACAACTGTCATGTGTGTGAAGTATGAATAAAAGTTTGCTATTTTAAATCATGAGTGAAAAAAAATGTATCAAACCAACCGCTAGAAATAACCAGTTCAACTCATTAGCCAGGCAAAAGTGACAGACCAGAGAACACGCTACACTTTATAATGTTTTATAATGTGTTTATTTTCTCTGTATCACTTTGAATTTGTAATGGTTTTTTTATTCCTCCATGTTTCTCGACCAGAAAGAAAAATGAACGGCAGTCACATCTTGCTCTGTGTGCCTGGCACGAATTTATATCTCCAGCTGCATCATGAGATACCACCACAAGGAGTTGGTCAGACTGATGACCCCATTCTAGAACAGCAAACATCCACGGAAACTCTCCACACTGATGTCTCTCCTACAGAAACAGATGCGGAGACGGATGTAGGCAAGGAAAAAACTCACCTGTGTTCAGAGTGTGGCAAAAGCTTTTCTAAGCTGAGTGACCTACAGCGACACCAGCGCATTCACACAGGAGAGAAACCCCACTGCTGCTCACAGTGTGGGAAGGGATTCATTCAACAAAGTGACCTCCAGCTGCATCTGCGTACTCACACGGGAGAGAAGCCTTATGACTGCTCACACTGCGGGAAGAGTTTCAACCACCGGAATAGTCTCCAGCGTCACCAGCTCATTCACACAGGCGAGAAGCCATACGACTGCCCTCTCTGCGGCAAGAGTTTCACTCACAAGAATAGTCTCCAGCGGCACCAGAGCGTTCACACGGGGGAGAAGCCGTACGACTGCTCGGAGTGTGGGAAGAGTTTTATCGACCGGGGTCACCTCAAAAAGCACCAGCGCGTTCACACAGGAGAGAAGCCGTACCAGTGTCTTTACTGTGGGAGGTGCTTTGCTCAGCAGAGTTATCTCCAACAACATCACCGCACTCACACTGGAGAGAGGCCGTATTACTGCTCAGAGTGTGGGAAAAGTTTTACGCAGCTGAGTAGCCTCCAGCTTCACCACCGCATTCACTCGGGAGAGAAGCCGTATGACTGCTCCGAGTGTGGGAACAGTTTCACCCATAAGAGCAGTCTTCATCGGCACCAGCTCACTCACACGGGAGAGAAGCCGCACGAGTGCGGGTGGTGTGGGAGGAGTTTCACGGAACAGAGTAATCTTCAGCGACACGTGCGCACTCATTTTAAGGATTAATGGCTTTTTATTCTTGGTGTCTCTTGGGCAGAAGACCATGGCACAGCTCAGTGTTTGCTTTGAAAGTCTGATAATGACTTCATGACCATAATAATAATAATAATAATTTACATTTACATTTACAGCATTTAGCAGACGCTTTTTATCCAAAGCGACTTCCATTCCAACTACAGGGGACAGTCTCCCTGGAGCAACTCGGGGTTAAGGGTCTTGCTCAGGGACCCAGTGGTTGTGCTGGGGGTAGGATTCGAACCCAGGACCTCATGGTCCAGAGGCAAGTGTCCTACCCACTGAGCTATCTCCACCCCAATTAATGATAATTATGTAATTATTGCAGCAATGGTCATTTTTGTTCCTTATTTCGTCATTTCTAGTTTGTTAACTGTGAAATCTGGCACACAAACTCTAGTAGTTTCTTCAAATTCCCACAAACGCACACAGTTGTCAAGAGATTAAAATAATGTTAGCTGTATCTGTCTTTCTGTGAGGTAATAGTGTGTGAGTAGTTGGAGCATGATAGACTAATTTTAGATGTCATGCGAAATGCTTCCGCTAATAACAACCCATTTTTAATCTAACCAGTATCGGATTATAGTCAAGGTTTCAGCATTGGCGTCAGGAAAAAAAATTTTGGTTCTTTTTCTGCACTTCAGTTTAATGTAATGTGTGAGGAGAGAGGAGTTTCACATTGCAAAGTAATACTTTTCATCAGAGCTGTACCAAATCATGGATATGTTAAAACTATGTCTTTTTGTAGAGATTATAAGACTTATTTAAGCTGTTTATGTTTCGTTTGTGTCGAGGGTTGGGCCTGTTTCTGGTTCGATATTTTTGTGTCTACAGTATAATAAAATCTGTATCATGAGCCCCGATACATTATTCATCACATGTATTGTAATGTTACATCACAATCCCACTTTTAAACGGTAGACACTTTTTCGGAGTCTGCAGTCTTAAATTTGTTTTTATTTTGTTTGTATTTATTTTATTTATTTTTTTCTCCCACTGGTTTCTCTAGACATTGGAGGCAGTTTTGCACCAAATATTGTAGGAGCAGTGGAGCGAAGCACAGAGTAATAAAAGTGTGGATTTAAATATATGTAAATGAGGGCAGCCAAGGAGATTCTGTGGCTCACTGTTTTGCCAGATCTAGTCCATGATCAAGCAACAGGCCATCCTTGCTGGCCTGGCCCGAATGGGTTTTAATTGTTTCAGATCTCAATCTCAAAAAACACTTCAGTTTATGCATCATATTTAACCAGTTTATTCCCCTTTTTACGGAAGATACAGAGAGAAATATTATCCTGTGCCATAATCGAACAGTCACATTAGGAGACACATGTGTTTGACTGGATTTTTGCAGACAGCAGTGTATTATAAATCCATACACACACCAATGTTAATCAACAAATACTCAAATATTTGAATAATTCAGGCCAGTCCTCCTGCTCAGCAGATTATTAAAACAGCTTAATAGTCTTAAATCTGAAAAGCTAACCTAGCAGTTTATTAGTCGCCATTAGTCGGCAAGATAAATTATTAAGTCCAGGATGGATATTTGACTTTGTGAACCTTCACAGCTACTGCCTGAACAAGTTTTACCGAAAATTAGTTTAATACATTTAACCTGGAGAGTACATGAATGCTGTATTCATTTAATTTTAATCTGTTTACACGTTGTGTACATTTTGTGTAGTTTTTGGGGTTAAACATTTGAGTAATGGAGTCGCACATGCCTGCTGTTGGGAAAACACGAATAAAACCCACGCTCAAGCTGTTCCGACTTTAAAATTCACCTGTGTAGAAATGAGGGTATTTTGAAAAATCTACTTGTTCCCTACAGCTACTCTGGATTTTTGCCAGCTTCTATAATATTGGGTTAAATGGCTGTAATGGGGAGAGCATGAATAGATCAGTTTGCCTCTGAATCCGCAACGAAGGTATGTAGTCTAGGGCTGTGCTCTTGATTTTGGAATGTTTTAGGCTTGTTTTATAGTCTTTCCCTTTTATAATCGTGTCCATAATTCTAGAGAGCTTTGCAACCTTTCTTTTGAGGTTGGTGTTGCCAGAGACCAGAGGGCTTGTTTTTGTGTGCAGATTTGATCTTCTAAAGTATATTTTCAGTTCCCAGCCTGATGTACAATTGGGAGTGCCAGCGTGTTGGAGCCATTACAGCACTTCTGTGATTTTATAAATCAGTATGCAGATACTGAGAAGTTATTCTGAGGACAAATTTAAAATGAAATCCTGTGTGTTTTATAATCACAGGGGATCCTCGGGTTACGACACAGTTCTGTTCCTACCACAGTATAGAAACTCGATCCTAAGTTGATCCTAAAACACCCTATCCTAAGTCACTTATCTATCCTAGCACAGTTGTAAAATCTAGTAAATAAAAACAGTAATCTAGTACATAAAAACACAACTAAGCCACAGAAAATAGAAAATTAATTTAATATACTGTATACTGTAGGGTAGTAACAGTAAAAATGACAAATTTATTAAAATATGCGGTACTGTGTGTTCTTCCACCACGCACAACCGAACTAGCTTGCCCACATACTCTGTGAGTACGATGCTTATCGCATAAACTTAAATTTTTTTAAGGTTTTTATGGGAGTGAGCCTGTTATGTTGATTGTCATACCCCAAGAACCCCCTATAACTCCTGAAAGAGGCTTTGTAACTAGATAACTTTCATTGTTGTTGATGGTCAGCTTTTCAGAATATTTCAGACTTTATTTATTTTGTTACTATTGTTGTGGCAGAATTATTCTTGTATTGCACTGCATGTCCCTCTTCACAAAGCAGGGGACCATATTGGCAAATTCTTATAAAAATTAATGCTGTTTCCATTAATTGGTGTATCTATTGAAAGCGGTGGTGAAAAGAAAATGGGGATTAATTTCACTGCAAACTGAAATGCTCTGCATGTCTTTGGCTACTTCTCAGTGAGTAATTTAAAAACAAGCAAAAAGACTAACTGTGTCATGACCTTGGGTGAACTATTCCACACTTTATGTTTATACAGTTTTAGAAACACATTTCTCTTTCCTTCTTCATCTCTTTCTCTTTAGTTCTTTATTGGTAGGACAGTTACAGGACGTAGCTTTCTTTGCTGTCAAAAAATATAATATTGTAACTATTTAAGCGATCTATATTTGAGGTAGGACCGACAGGACAGGGATAAAAGAGGGAAACTAGAGAATTTGGACAGCAGATTTTGATTTATACTCCTGCAGACAGTTCCCAAAACAATGTAGATTTTACATATTCCCAAGAATAACAAAAAGGGTTTCATAGTCAGAAGGAGCCAAGAACTAATGCATGTTTTGAATTTGACCGATGTCAGTTGTAAAAAATATATTTAAGGGAAAAAATAGAATGTTTCACCTCTCAAAACTTCAGGTGTTCAGTAATGTGTTCAGGTGTCACAGTAATGGTAGACTCATATAGAACCTATTTTTTTCACCAGATGATTTCTACAGTAGTGATCAACCGATATTGATTTTTTATTACCGATACCGATTCCAATTATTTGCAAGTTTATGTGCCCGATAACCGATGTTCAGAACAGAGATTTATTTACTATTATACTTCTGTTTTCGACACAATTATTACAACACCACTCAACTGTTTTATGTACAATAATCCCTCCCTTGTTGCATACAAAACAAAAGTAGGGGTCTGAAAGTGTAAAAAATACAAAAAAAAAGGACACTGTTACTAAAGTCTTCAATGGTGCATAAACTACACATCTACAAGCTGCATTAACTACAAATCATTTATTTATTTAACACATCTAATGTGTGCATTAATAGCTGTTATTTTTAATAAAGTTTACTAAATATAGGAAAGCAAGTAAATATAATTTACATTTGCACACAGTTTCCCCCTCAGACGCTGTGATGAAATGGTGATCATGCGTGTTTATCGGCAAACCCGATATTACAAAACCGATAACAGATTATGGTAAAATGCTTAAATATCTGGAAAAATATCGGTAACCGATATATCGGTCGATCTCTATTCTACAGCTAAGAAAACGTAGAATATTGGTTGTATTTTATTCAGTACAATTGTTTTTTACACATTTGTAAATTCTGTGCACATCTTCCCCATGTTGATAAGTGGTGTATGATTGCACATTAATGCCCCAATGAAACGATTAATTGACTGCTTAAGGGTATTAGACTGTTCTGTCAATTATAATAATCCAGGGTGCCACTTCAGATTAATGTTTTGCATATGGATTGGAAATCCATATTTTTGCATTGTTTTACTGAGATGTTTTATTTTGTTCACAGCACTATTTTCCCTGTCATAGTTACCAAAGATGCTGATGTCTCTGAAAGTCCAATCAGTATAGTGAGTATCTTTAGGCATATTTATTACCCAGCTTGAATGAAGGATGGTGTGCATGTGCTCTTGTCTATCCCGAATTTCAGTGTAAATAATATAAACGAGGCTTGACTTTGTTACTTATTATTCCAGTGCCTGTCTGGATTAATATCACCTCCGTGACTGCATGTTTATTTTTCATGATTTCAGTTTCATATTGTCCCTGTCGAAATAAAACCTCAAAAAAGGTCACTTGAAAATAAAGGGGAAAATGAGAGTTTAGAAAGGACGATATCCCAAAAGAAATGTATTGTTGATTTTATTATGTACAAAACTTCATTATGTACAAAACAACTGATATTTTCAAATTAATCAAAACTTTTAGATTTTGTTCCGCCAGAGATAGTATTGTCCTTTGGAATGAAAAGAAATGGAACCCTAATACCAGAATAGGAGTTTTGGCACTATTTAAAAAAATTTTTTTTTTTTTTATATTTTAACATTTCTTGTGAATAATTTTAAGTATCTTTAAACTGCTCTTTGAATAAATATAGCAAGGACACTTTTGGACTCATTTTTGGTACAAATGCAACACAACATTTTTGTTCCTAACAGTATAGCACGTCACTGATCAGGCTGTGTTGTATTTTGAACTGGTGTGTATGGCTGTGTATGGAAGATTCTGTCTCTTTTCAAAAACAGTAATTTAGGAGTTTACTTATTATTATCAAATACAGACCTCTATCACAGCATTACTAAAATTCAAACTCAGATATACATGTGTTGGTGAGATTGAAGGGTTTCCTCTCTTTCAATGATGCTCACTGAAGTGATTTGAACTTTCCCTTGTGCAGCATGTTTAGAACATGCCTTTTTATTGACCTATGGGTTCAAATCATAATTAGTATGTCAAATGAATTAAAGGGATAGTTCACCCCAAAATGAAAAATTGATGTTTATTTGCTTACCCCCAGGGCATCCAAGTCGAAGGTGACTTTGTCTCGAGCCCCCTGTGTATGCTCTTTGGCGTAGGTTACGCAAATTTTAATCAATTAATTTTTATCTTGTAATTTTGACCATCCCAGTTCTGTCTATTGCCTTAAATGCTCTGAAAGTCCACATATTCAAACTAGATGGTGGCCTGGTGGTTAGGGAGTTGCCCCTGTTATCAGGTCATAAGCTCCAATCACAAAGCCACTAAATACACAACCCGGGGTCTGTGTGGGTGGCTGTCCACTGCTTCACTTGGTGAATGGGTTAAATGCTGTGGTGTCTTCACTTTACACTAAGTGTTACTGGGAAGAATAGAAATCTCCTTAAATATAATGAAGAAAAATCTCTAATTCCTCACATGTGGACAGTGTAGATTATTTTACTCAGCTGGTTTCTGAACATGTATGATGGTGAGATGTTCACACATGACTCCCAGAAATGTTCTGAAAAATGTGAAACTCATACAGAGTGCTGGATCCAGGCTGGATACAGTAAAAGTTTTTAGAAGAGGGAGAGAACAACAGTAACCATTGTGAACTCTGTGATTTATGACTCATCTAGGATAGAAATGACATCCTTGGACTTATGAGATGGGATGATTTTTCAAGTGAGATCTTAAAAGTTATGTTTTAACCAACATTGTGTTTTCTGACTCTCTTGACTGTGTTTACATGTAATACTATTATGCTTTTTAACAATTTAAAATCCATTTCTGTTTCCTTTCTATGCTAAAGGAAACCTGTAAGTGTAAATAAACCTTGACATGAAAAAACTAAAAATAGAAATAATAATGTTTCTAACAAGCCGTGTTAGCCATGGGCCTATAAAATTTATGCTAACTTGCCTAACCCTAACCCTAACCCTAACCAAAAAAACAATATAATAAAACAGTTTCCTGAGTGACTCATATAGTCTGCTCTGTGTTTATTTAGAGCCAGTGGAGAGGAGATGAACCCCCCCAGGGTTTGCTATTTAAAGGACAAGCGACATTTATTCGCACCAGATGTTAGCAACATGACACCTAATTCCTTTAAAATGAATATCATATGGTGTGACTTTCTGAAGTCCCAAATGGAGAAAGGTGTTTAAAGGTGTTTCAGTATTTTTAAGGAGCGGTTCATTGAAAAGAATAGATATTTTTGTCCAAATATTAATTTTTTATCTACTGGGAAGCTGGTGGTTAAGGAGTTGCCCCTGCAATAAGAAAGTGGTGGGTTTGGATCCCAGGACTGCTAGTGGCACCACTGTGGTACCCTTGAGTAAGGTATCATCCCCACACACTGTTTTCAAGAGCCCCCATTGGTGGCTTTACACTGCTTCACTTGGTGTTAGGTTTAAATGCAGAGAAAGAATTTCACAATGTCCACATTGTGTGTTGTGCTGTGCTGTGTAAGTGATCACATGACAATTTTATTTAATCAGCTTAATAAGTGCCTGTTGATCAGAGTGTTGAGATGGAACAACTGTTTGTGTGTTTAACACGATCATAACTTTAAAACATACAGGAGATCAATTAGTCCTGTTTGATTTTTTTTTTTATGCATTTAATGTTTACTGATTATTCTCCTTAAAATTGTTGAATAGATGTTTAAAAGTATGTTTGATTATGAAGAAGTACACTGTGTTCCATGTTTGTGGATAGTGGACTTTACTGAAAAATATATACTGGTTTGAAGAAATGTACCTAGAGAAATTGTCACAAAGGATAATTCTCTCCCAGTGAGCTGCTCTTCTTTGGCTATTTATATATTTTTTGCTTTGAAGCAGCTTAGTTTGTAGATATTTGTAATTGGATTCTGTGTAGTTAGACATTTTCTTAAGCTGCCTTCCTTTGGGATCGAGTTTAATGTTCTATAGCACATTATCGTACACGAAAGGTCATTCAGTGTGGTTTACAGAAATAGAATACAATATAATATAGAACTAAATAATGGAAGAAATAAGAGTACATAAAAGAAAAAAATCTTGAAAGTGCAGTAGAAGTGCAAATTCTTAAAAGGAGGAGAATCGTGTAGTTTTTAGCAGCTTTTTAAAGCTGGCTATGGCTCATACATGAACATATCCAAAATCTTGAAATTTAAAGTGGAGGTTTACCAATGTTTCAAAAGATTAAACGTCAACAAACATGTTTTTTAGATGAACAATAGTAGTTTCGAAAGAAAATCCCCATCTTGACATGGATGGATGGATTTACCATGAATATATTTGCTGATGCTTCTACATGAACATTTATGAAATGTAGAAATTAGGACAACACTGACCTGCATAAACGTATCATACAAGTAATACGAGTCAATATCTGTGCTCATTGGGTAGCTGACTGTGTCTGCATTCTGTGATAGACTAGTCATGGCCCCCCTCCCCTGCACACATTCAGATTTAATGTGTTGCTGTGTCTGGCTGTGCTCAATCACACACAGAACACTGAGGAGAGAACAGCGCGCACTCTATCTCTCTCTCCCTCAGTCACTCAGGTTTGCAGGTTTTTCCGTTAACATTTACGGTTTCTTCATCTTCAGGTTTGTTTTTACTTTTGTAGGTTTGTAGTACTTATTAAGTTTGGTAAACGTGGGGTTTGTTCAGACGTGCTTGATAGAATGCGACTCGCGTCTCTGCCTGTCGGAGATTTTTTTTCTTTTTTAAACCATCATCTGACTCTAAGCAGTTTTTTTTTTATTGTGTCTGCCACTTTCTTGCTGTATTTCCTTTTTTTTTTTCTGGTGGTATAAAACTATATTACAAATTAATTAGCCACACACACACACACACTCTTCCTCTCTCTGCTGGTCATCTGAGTTTTTCACGCACTGAGTGAAACTTTCATGCTGTATTTTATAAAAAAAACGAAGGTAGTTGTGATATAAATCAATTGCTTGCTTAAAATAACATACCGGTTAAAGCCCCACCCATTTCAAGACAACCTGACTCACTTCCAGGTTAAATCCCACCCACTTCTGGGTTAGGCCCCGCCCAGTACAGATACAGATACAGATAATGCTGTACCTGCTCACCCCTTGTGAGACACCTATACCTAGAGTGACTTTCAACCTTTAGTTACAGGCACAGTCCCCATGGAGCAACTGAGAGTTAAGTATCTTGCTCACAGTGGTAGAAAGTGAGGGTTTGGACCTGCTAATTTGTGGTTAGTGTGTTCACAGACTTATCCACTAAGCTACTATCGACACCCTGTACCCGCTTCTTCACCAGAAATGAATTACATGCTATGGCTGTCTGTATTTTGTCTGCCCAGTAAAAATGGACACTCACTGAGGTATTCTGGCTATAGAGCATCAGCCAAAACCAAGGAAAGGACTTGGTCACTCTCAAAACAGAAACATCTGGCACTCTTCTCATAAACATCTCTTGCATATAATGCCAGGAGACATGGCCAAGGGGAGCACTCCACAGCTCACAAAACTCTGGGAAGACTTATTCTGCAGCTTCACCCAGCAGAGAAGCTGTAACACTGCTTGCACCCAGGGCAGAGTTATAGTCAACAGAAGACCCTCTGAACCCACCAGCGCATTCACACAAGGGAACATGCGTATTCCTCCTCAGTGCGGAAAGAGTTTTCCTCGACTTAGACTCTGCTGTGCACTGAAGCATTCACACAGGAGAGAAACCTAACAGCTGCTTACAGTGTAAAACGAGATTTAATCAGCATCAGCACATTCACACAGGAGAGAGGCTGTACAAGTGCTTGGTGTGTAAAATGTTTTACTGTGACAGATGTAACTTCAGAAAGCACAAGTGCATTCACACAGGAGAGAGGCCATATTATTGTTCAGAGTAGAAACAGTTTTGCCCAACCGAGTTCTCCCCATTTGCATCAGCGTACTCACATGGCAGAGAAACCCTATAACTGCACAAAGTGTGGGAAGTGTTTAACTAATAAAGTTTCCAGTCAGCTGGGCAATAAACAGCGAAGTTAATTTACACAGAAGAGAAACCATATAATTAAATTGTCTTCGTGTCGATACGAGGGTCTGCTTTTGAGTAAAGTGACAGACACATCTGAGTCCTTCTGCACCTCCCATGTCTTATGAATTTTCTTAACAAAATACTAGAAAAAAATTATGAAATTTTGATTACAAATTTGCTCCATTTGGGTGTAGGGTGTAGGGCAGTAGGTTTGTTAGTTCCAACACAGTGATATTTTGCCTATGCCTTTTCTATTTTGCCATAACTAATAAGGATGACAAATTATGGACCAAAAGCTCATGTATTTAATTAATATCAGGTAGTTTGTACAATTATGCCCTATGCCTCTGTAAACTAAATTGTACAGATAGAAAGCAAAAACACCATATAAACTAATACAGGTAAACAGGGAAACTGTTTTTTTTGCCGAAAAAACAATAACATTCAAAACAATATGGCTTACATACAGATTTTGTCTCACAATCACTGAGACAAAAACTTGACAAATGTCTGAAAGTTTCAACTGCCAGTCTGATCTTTCTTTTAACAGTGAAATGATACACTCCATGACATAAAATAAACATTTTATTGTATACACATGGGCTTATTTCTGAAAATATCACTCATTCCTCTCTCACACACACACACACACACACAAACACTGTGATTAATGTGTTATCTACCTACATAAATACATCCATACATCCATATACATATACAATATTTCTTCCTGAAGAATGTTCTATGTTTCTGATCTGATTTTGCTTTCTGAATCAGATCATCTGCACACTACTCAACAGAAGTGGGCAATATGGCTATATTTTTATTTGCTAACCTGAAAGTTTTGTGAATAGAATAAAAATCTAAAGATTTGTTTTGGTTAATGCCAAAGGTGGAGGGTGGAAGTAGCTCAGTGTGTAGGATACTTGCCTCTGGACCAAGTGGTCCTGGGCTCAAATTTTACCTCCAGCATTACCACTGAGCAAGACCCTTATCCCCAAGTTGCTCCAGGGAGACTGTCACCTGTAGCTAGCAATGGAAGTCGCTAAATGCCGTAAACGTAGACTAATGCTTAATAGCTTAAGTATCTAGACAGTTTGGCCAAAATTCTTGGGTGGATCTTTTTTTTTATTCTGGACCTAAATTACCCAACTCCAATTGTGACAATACAAATGTATTAGCTTTGTGGAAGTTATTTCCACAAAGTTATTTGCTTTTTCTGAAATTAATGGCCTTCTGTTTTATACCCACATTCCGGGGTCAGAGAATCCTCTCTGACCCCTCACACCCTGGACACAGACTTTTTGACCTGCTGCCCTCTGGCAGACGGTACAGAAGCC
>JBBKCR010000148.1:103304-117576 GCA_037577295.1 Ladigesia roloffi | reverse complement strand
TTTAATTCAAAGTAAATGGAGTCGAGGAGTCGATTCCACCGACTCCAAAATTAGGAGTCGGGAGTCGGAGTCGACTCTTAAAAAAACGGAACCGAACACCCCTAGTATTTATTTTTAAAAAATGCCTAAAAATCTCATCTCTTCCATGTGAACTCAGTCTCGTGTCTCGTCTCGTGGAAAAACCTTCTCGTCACACCTCTATTTATTTTCCTTATTTATTTAGTATCATCTAATTAACTAATTGACTGCCAGCCACTTTCAAATTTAGGGAACTCCCCACTGCCAGAGTTTTTGAAACTTTTTACTCATTTTTGAAGAGCCACAGAAAACTGTGTTTTATGACCATATAAACAACGAACGTACGTTAAGTAAATTAAGTTTCTACCCTTTTCCATTCTTAAGCAATCAGCTGTAGAAAAGAGGCTGGCTTCACCAAAAACGCCTGTTTTTACCAAAAAAAGGGAGAAAACAAGAGAACATTTCAAGCAGAACAGTGTCTTTGACACTAATATTTTTTGCTTTGTGACCCCTCTAACATAAAATAGTTGTTCCCTTCTATAAAACAGTAAAAACAAAACTGAGAGGTTTTTTTTATCAAATCAATAATTTATTTACAAATATACATCTATGTACATAGTGCAAACATATGTGTGCGCGCGCACACGTTTCCACCCCTACACTGAATAGTTCAGCTTGATGCCACCAGAATCTTGCACAGGATTTGTGCTTGATGCATGACCTGTACATAATAGAAATACAATATATAAATATACAAGATTTCAATATGTGATTAGCGGCTGCAGCATGTGCTGGTAAATACCTTTTTTTGTCTCTTTTCTTCGCACTGCCAACAGTGCAACCTGCAAATGATAGAAATTGCCATATTATATTTGTAAGAGTGGGTGTGAGAGAGAGAGAGACTATGATGTGGAAAACATTTACCAGTCTTTTTTGCAGTCTGATTTCTGTTGGATGCTCGACCTGTAAATTGCAGAAATATTAGTATTTTTTATTATTGCTATTATTTGCTTCAGTGTGGTGGAATTTTTTTCTTTTTTTCCCTTTCCTCTCCACACTGTCAAAAGTAATGTGATGACTCTTTTGGATGCATGGTCTGTAAAATAAAAATTCCTTCACATTAGTATTGACAACGTATGTTACAGGCCATAACTTTATACACTGATGGGACAAATTCGTGTGTATGTCGCATGGACTGACAGTGGGGATTAGCGTGGTTGGGTGTCTAGGCGGTAAGGAACAAATCAAGAAATCAAAGCAAACAAAATAATAAACATTAGCTCTTAGCTCTATCGTGCTCTCCATGAGCATCAGGGGATGAGGCTCTGCTGCTGGTTCTGCCTGATCCAGACGGCAACTATCCATTTTACGTCTGCCACACATACTCTGTCTTCGATTACTTTCTGCTCGGCGCCATTGCTAACTTCTTTGTTAGCATCCTCCAGGCTTGTACGCACATCTTCCATCCAAATTTGCACTACTGGCACCGGCAGGTCAGTTTTGTCATTACGTTCTATGTATGCAAGCCTGATATATACAGACAAGCTTCCCTAGGTCGTCTCCCAGCCCGACCTGTTGAAAAACGTAATTGATGTCTATAGAGGTCAATGGCAGTGAACGTAAGTTTTTCAATTGACGTCTATAGACGTCAATGGTAGTCAATGAGTTAATAATTAAAATATTTTGTGACTATAATTTTTCCGTGGCATTTTATGGTTTATAATATTAACAAATGCCAGATCATTAAATAATGATAACAATATACATCCAAGTTAGTAATAAAACAAGTTCCTTTAAAATATAAATTCAATAGATACTGGTATCGGACTGGTACTTGGTAGGGCTGCCCCCGACTAAAGATATTCCTAGTCGACTAACACTCCCACATTTAGCGATGAACTAATTGTTCATTTATGATATAATATAATAAATTGCGTATATACAAGGAAAGGTACAGTCCAGTCAGCTCGGCTCTACCCTTCCACTACAACTGGTTGTGCAGCGACCGAGACGCAGCTAGAGCGGAACTGAGGTAAAAATCATGTGGTAAAAAATGGATATACCGTATTTTTCGCCTTATAAGAAGCTCCGGAATATAAGACGCACCCAAATTTAAAGGAGGAAAATCAAGAAAAAGACTTTTGTCCACTCTCGATACATTCCCTTTACATAAGAGCCCAGATCAGGCCAAAAAATGAAAACCGACATGACCCAAACCCGTGCACTTGTGTCCGAAACCAGCCCGGCAAGACAAATTGACTGTAATTATTTACATTTTATCCGTGGGCCGTTATAACACACACTCTGAACTGCGGTTGCGGTTATAAGCTCACACTCCGCCCTGCTGGAGCTCCGAGCAACTCAAATGCTGCATCACGGCCCGGTCTGAGCTGAGGGTGGAGGCAGGCAATATTGGACCGTGTTCGGGTTCGAGCAGAGAATCAAAAGTCTAATTATCACAGTGCCGCACACTGTTTTGGGACGTAACATTGTTAATCTCTAAGGTCGAGCGTCCTTTACTTTTTTCTCCCCTCCCTTTCCCACAGGAAATAACGTCATCTCGTTTTTGTCAACGAAAATGAAGAGAAACTTTACACAGTTTTTATATTGTAAACCACATTTAGTCTCTGTCTTATTTGTCAACAAAAATACATTATAGATTTCGTTTCGTTATCGTCACATGACCAGCATTAACGTCGCATCTCTGCTCATTTTTGGTAGACTGCAGCACACAGCATAAACTGCACAGACTGCAAGCAAGCACCACACAAAGTTAGGTGTAGTTTTGATGCAGGCAAAATGTATATTCGTCATATAAGATGCACCAACCCGTTTTGGGGAAGAAAAAGTGCGCCTTATAGGGCGAAAAATACTTAAATACGTTATTACAGTCGTCAGAATGGATTAAAATCAGAGGGATTTTATTTTTTATTTTCTTATTCTCGGATTTAATTTCTTATTCTCTATCATAACGAAACAGTTGGCTCCAGATGAGGCTTAAAGAAGCACGGCAGCGGACTGCCGAGAAAAAACACCGTGACGCAATGACAGCAATCTTCAATGTGTACATGTCATCATATGGTGCTTTTCCACTGCCTGGTAATGGCAGTTTCATTTTGATGTCACACGCTGACTGCAGCCCTTGTTTGAGTAATTTCACGTGATATTTTTTTTTACCGACTAATGAAAATGTATTAGACCAAGCCTTCTTCATATCGACTAACGTTTAGTCGACTATTTATGGTCAGCCCTAGTACTTAGTATTGGCAAATACCTATACCATGGTATCAAAATTGGTATCGGACAGGAAAAACTGCAGCATAAAATATCATTTTCGCGTTATAAAAGTTCAACTTAACAAAAGATTAGGACTCTGATGAGGCTATACACTGATGTATACCTTTGTACACCCTCTGTGTCAGTGTCTTTCTGTCTATTCCAAATGTCCTAGAAGCTGTGAGAGGTTCCTGATGGCACCCTCTTGATGAAGACTTGTGTCTTTTTTTGAGGCAGGAGCTGTAACTTCACCTGGGTTTTGTCAAAATACTGTATTGCTAAGTAAAACTGTTAAATGAGACTTTAAAAAAAAAACTTTAAAAGAAAACTGACAATGACTCTTTTAAGACTGTTAATGAACTATTCACAATGTCAGTTTATGTAAGCAAGCTTAAAGGGAGCACACTGAGCTTGGGACACCAATAATTTTGTACTAAAAATATTGTGGATTTAATTTTAAGAGCAGTATTCTGTTATATAAATGTTATTAATCGTATATAAAAGTATATAATACTTCCAGAGAGTATGTGATTACTGAATATATTTTTATACTTCTGGGTTTCTTCAATGAAGTCACACTAATGCACTCCATTTTTTATGCTTTAACAGGGGCGTTGGAAGCATTTTTAATGTGAGCGGGAGGCGTGAGGGCGGGGTTTGTTAAATCTTTAAGAAATCCTGCAATTGATAAATATTAATTTGCATCAATCTGGAAATAAATATTGTACTGAACAGTAAAACACTAGATATCATCATCAATGATTTACTGCACCATTCCAATTAATACAAGTTCTCTATTCTCTTACACCTGGCACTGATTTATTTATTTTTTTATCTTACAGAAAGAAATGATCACCTGCAAGTCTTCTTGTCCTACTGCCCGCCTACGTACACAGTGAAAATGTACTTCAACAACTCCATCAGTGGACGCCACTGTGAGGGATTTCTGTGAGCTCAGAGAGGAATATGTGACACTGCTAATCACAGAAGCGGTTTAATTATTCCGAAGTCCCAGGCTACAGAAAATGTGATCTTTAACCTTCTCAACACATCATCTCACAGATAAACACAAACTGGACACCTTACCAGAGTAGGAGAGGTGTTTTACTGATAGTCAATCTGTACCAGCGCATTCATACAGGAGAAATACTGTATCACTGCTCAATGTGGAAAGAGTTTTAACCAACTAGTTTATCTGCAAACACACCAGCACATTCACACTGGAGAGAAAAAGTGTATTACTTCTCAAAGTTTGAACGGAGTGTTGTAGCGATGGATACCCTCAAACACCACCAGCTCATTCACACTGGAGAGAAACCATATCAGTGCTCAGAGTGTGAGATG
The DNA here is from genome assembly GCA_037577295.1 of Ladigesia roloffi. NCBI lineage: Eukaryota > Metazoa > Chordata > Actinopteri > Characiformes > Alestidae > Ladigesia > Ladigesia roloffi. The sequence goes on along the minus strand of JBBKCR010000148.1, from coordinate 112,938 downwards.
GGTTTTACCCGTCTACATAATCTAAACAGACACCAGCGCATTCACACTGGAGAAAAACCATTTTACTGCTCAGAGTGTGGACAGAGTTTTAGAGAATTGAGTTATCTCAAAAATCACCAGTACATTCACACTAGACAGAAACCATATCAGTGCTTAGAGTGTGGGAAGAGTTTTAACCATCTACGTAATCTAAAAACTCACCAGCGCATTCACACTGGAAAGAAACCATATCAGTGCTCAGAGTGTGGGAAGAGTTTTAACCAAATACAAAATCTTAAAACACACCAGCGCATTCACACTGGAGAGAAACCATATCAGTGCTCAGAGTGTGGACAGAGTTTTAACCAAATACAAAGTCTTAAAACACATCAGCGCATTCACACTGGGGAGAAACCATATCAGTGCTCAGAGTGTGGGAAGGGTTTTACCCGTCTACATAATCTAAACAGACACCAGCGCATTCACACTGGAGAAAAACAATTTTACTGCTCAGAGTGTGGACAGAGTTTTAGAGAATTGAGTTATCTCAAAACTCACCAGTACATTCACACTGGACAGAAACCATATCAGTGCTCAGAGTGTGGGATGGGTTTTAGTATTAAGACTGCTCTCGTATTACACCAGCGCACTCACACTGGAGAGAAACCGTATCAGTGCTCTGAGTGTAGACAGAATTTCAGCCTGAAGAGTTCTCTCATAAAACACCTTCGCATTCACACTGGAGAGAAACCGTATCAGTGCTCAGTGTGTGGAAAGAGTTTTAGTCAGAAGGGTAATCTCAAATCACACATGCGCATTCACACTGGAGAGAAACCGTATCAGTGTTCAGAGTGTGGGAAGAGTTTTAACGATCTACATAATCTACAAACACACCAGCGCATTCACACTGGAGAGAAACCATATCAGTGCTCAGAGTGTGGGAAGAGTTTTAGTCAGAAGGGTAATCTCAAATCACACCAGCGCATTCACACTGGAGATAAACTGTTTCAGTGCTCTGAGTGTAAACAGAAATTTAGCCTAAAGAGTTCTCTCAAAAAACACCTGCGCATTCACACTGGAGAGAAACCGTATCATTGCTCAGAGTGTGGACAGAGTTTTAGTCAGAAGGGTAATCTCATAACCCACCAGCGCATTCACACTGGGGAGAAACCGTATCAGTGCTCTGAGTGTAGACAGAATTTTAGTCTGAAGAGTTCTCTCAAAAAACACCTGCGCATTCACACTGGAGAGAAACCGTATCAGTGCTCAGAGTGTGGACAGAGTTTTAGCCTGAAGGGTAATCTCAAAACACACATGCGCATTCACACTGGAGATAAACTGTATCAGTGCTCAGAGTGTGGGAAGAATTTAATTTATCAGTCTAGCCTCAAAAGACACCAGGCCATTCACAGAGGACAGAAAGCTCATCATTGCTTAAAGTGTGGATTGGGTTTCCATAGAAAGAGTTGTCTCCAAATACATCAGAGCAGAGACTGTATCACTCTTTAGAATGTGGAAAGAGCTTCATATATAAAAATGAAATATACACACATCTATATGAAAGGACAAATGTCATATTGATATCTCTGGGTGGGTCACCTCAAATGTCCTGGTGATCAACTCACTACCAGGGTGGTCAGATTTCTTTCCGTCACTGTGGGTTTTCACTCAGAGCTCTGTTTTCTCCCCATAGTCCAAAGACCATTTTTCTATGTACACTACTCACAATTTTAGAGATATTGTGATTTAGTGGATGTCCTACATATGGTATTTGTTTCAATTCAGATGTTTTTGGGATAGGGAGGCAACTGCATTGGGGTGATAGACACACCTCATTTTGTGATTTCCATGTAATGGTCTCAATGTATACAGATGTGTCTTAACATGGGGCCAATAAAAAAAGACAACCTTTTTCAGTGTGGTATCAATTTCAACGTTCAGTGGGTATTAAAAGCTGTTATTGTCAGTAAGTAATTAAAAGTTCAGCCATGAACACACAACGTCACTTAATGGACGAGCAGCGCCCCCTGCCCTTGGAGCACATTCGGGTGGGTGGCAGGCTGTCAAATGTTGCTTGTGAAATTGCTGTGTCTCAAAATGTCATCAGCAGACTTGCATCAAGAGACAGAACTACTTGCAGAGTTCATGACAGACCCAGGAGTGGAGCCGCACGAGTGATAGACTGCAGCGATGACCAGTACCTAAAGACCTGTGCACTAGGATTTCCAGACAAACCATTCGCAACGGACTCCACTACTTTGAGTGCCATGTGACCTGGACAATGCAAGACTGGTCTACCGTCCTGTTCACTGATGAATGCCGGGTTGTCTTGCACAGAAATGGTCATCAGTGTTTTTGGAGAAGGTGAGGTGAGCGATACGCTGTGGTCTCCAGGGTTTGCTTTGGTGGAGGAGGTGCAACAGTCTGGGCAGACATCACCAGTCAGTGCAAAACAGACTTGGTTATTGTTCATGGCTCATTCACTTCATGTTTTTCTATCAGAAACATTGTAGAACTCATTATCAACCCCCAATTCCAACAGCACACACCCATTTTCTGTTCATGGATGATAATGCTCCACCACGTCATGGCAGAATTGTCACAGCTCAACTTCAGGAAGTTGGAGTGCCTTATATGGTATGGTCATCAATGTCCGCTGACCTGAACCCTGTAGAGCATTTCTGGGACCAGCTGAAGCAGAGACTGAATGGTCATGGAAGAGTGCAGCGCATTTCCTCAGAACATCATCATGAGGCCAGTGAGGAGCAGGAGATGTCACTGTCAAGCTGCCTTGGCTGCAAAAGGTGGAAACACCCGCTACTGACATTGTCATTTTTTGTTATTTGGGGCTATCCGTGTTATTGTCTAAATATTTTTGGGGTAATAAATATTGAACTGAAATGGTGTTTCATCTCATTCGTTATTAGTAATACCAAAGGGAACTTTTGTTTATTTCATTAAAATTCAGAGCAAATAGAAGTTGTCATGTAAATAACAATATACCTTACTTATTGTGAGTAGTGTATAATGTGAATAATATGATTTTAAAATATGTGGCATGTGGATAGGCAAGAGATCTCAACTGTTTTGAAAAATTATTTAATCTTTCAGAACTAGTGCAGTCAGCAGGCAAATTGTTTTGAGTTTGGCTAATTTGAAAAACATTCAAATGTATTAATTTTGTATCACATGTATCATTTTAGAAGGTTCTGATTTGATCAGAACACACTTTATAAAATCACTTATTTCATGCATGTTCTATTGTTTACATTTACAGAAAAATGAAAAATATTGGCAAAAAAAATCCTTTAAAAAAAAAATCCAAATGTTTTATACATTTACACATGGGGTCTGCAGGCACCTTGGTTGGTAAGCAAGCTTTGATCAAAGATGTAAATGAAGTGGAAATGGAAATTCTTTTAAAAATCTCTGCTTTACTTTAGAATAGTATTAAAAAATAAATGTGGGAATCAGTCTGGGATATTTTCAATGACAGGTATGGGTTGGCTTAGGATAATGTTCTTGGTTATTTTTTGGAACCTGAGGAGCTTAGTAGCGAATGGTCAGAAGTTTAACAAATTTGTTGACAAGTACTTTGTAAAACACAAAGAAATCTGTGTACAGGAAACTTGGTTGATTCCCAACTTTATTATTGAAGGATTTATCTGGAAATTGTGGGGGAGTCAAAATGCATTCAGTATAGGGAAATAAAAAGAACAAAAATCTGGAATGTAAATGTAGGAAAAAAAAAAAATTCTATAGCCCATAGACATGTTTGGACCAAAACATTCCTCACTTTGCTTGTATGCACATTGGTTTGAAATGTATGGCAAGTTCGTGGCAGGAAAGAAAATGCTTTGGTCAACTGAAAACTCACTTGTTCGGTTCCGAATAGGATGTGTAGACTAAAGCATTGAACCCATTCCTTTTCAGCCAAGAGGCTGCCTATATTATTTTTACCATGTAAATTTTACAGTGAATATTTTTGGTCCAAAAATTAACAAGTGATACTAATTCTACACATCGTATTTTGACCTGAACAAGTGAGTTCTCAGTTGGCCACAGCATTTAAGGCATTTTCCTGCTTGAAAAGTGCTATTCATGATTTTATGAGGATATTGAGTGAAAAGAGATCACTGCCATGTAGGGGTGGAGACGAATACAAATACGGTATCCGGATTGGCACAAATAACAGGTTTTTTACGAACACTTAAAACTATTTGTATTTGGGAAAAACAATCCATATAAAAAGGCAGCATAGTTCTGAGTGAAAACCTCAGTAAATGAAATAACCTAGGGGTGGAGGTAGCTCAGTGGTTAGGACACTTGCCTCTGGACCATGAGGTCCTGGGTTCGAATCCTACTCCTAGCACCACCACTGGGTCCCTGAGCAAGACCCTTACCCCAAGTTGCTCCAGGGAGACTGTCCCCTGTAGTTAAGAATGGAAATGGAAGTCGCTTTGGATAAAAAGCGTCTGCTAAATGCCGTAAATGTAAATAACCATTTTCAGGGCTTGAAGTATTCCGGCACCCTGCCGGATGTCCGGCGTGCGGCCGTGAGGTAAAAAAAAAATATATATTTTAGAGCTTGCGCATGCGGTTTAATATTTTCGAGCCAATTTATTTCACCTTCCAATCCTATAAGAGGAATGCAGCTTTAACTAACGTTAAAAGCCTATCAGAAGCAGAGATGGGCGGGTCCTTGCAACACGGTATGATTGACACCCATTCGTCAAGGTCACGTTAGCTTTGTAAGAGAAAAAAAATGGAGCGCAAGTTTATGAAGCCTGGGGAGGATGTCCTAGCAGTAGATAAAGGACTAAAAAATAAATGGCACTGTGCATGTATTGAAGAAAGTAGAGATGGCAAGCCTTTTGGCAGTTGGTGCAAGAAACTGAGTTGTAGGGGTGGTATCAGTACATTTTCAAATGAACACTGGAGGTTCGTTTGTGGTGAGAACACGATCTGAACCAGAACAGACCCAACTGCAGACAGTACTGGCTCTTTTTGGACTAATCCAGCTGCCACAGTCAGCTGTACTGTTTATTATAGGATGAGGAGACATATTCAAAAACTCGTAAGAACACAGCAATATTTTGCTTATTTAGCAAACAGTTTGGGGAAAGGGTTTTAATAGCTCAGTAGAACAGTGCAGGGTTAAGGAAAATAAACTCTGCAGTAGTATCCAAGTGTGGGATACCCACAAATTAATTCTGACCAATCGAAAAGCAGTTTAGGACATATGTTTGGTGGCAAATCTGGCCAACGATTGAAGTATATGTTGTCAAGTGACTGCATTATGGTTCGTTTCAAGTGGTCCGGACCACTTGGTACTCAATTCTACAAATTCTACAATGTAACATTTGCCCTTGGTCCAGACCAAATGAACCGAACCACATATATGAAAGCACCCTGACTCCAGCCGCTGCCTGTGCACTCAAACTTATCACGATATTGCCGGGAGCAACTGTTACAGACCGTGTATGCGATTTAAAAATAAGTTTGTGCACATTTATAACAGAACACGATTTGTTGCTTACAATACAACCCAGAAAAAATGGCCTTGATTTCACTTCTAATCATCAGTTTAGCAGTTCAGGTCTTTTTGAGCACTTGTTATTTAAGCTCTTTAAGCACTTGCTATAGTTTAGCAGTTTTTAAGCACTTTAAGCTCTTGTTACTTTGTTTTTGTTATAATTGTCAACATTTGAAGTAAGTTCTTCAAATAAAAAAGTCCTCCATAAATGTTCAGGCTCAGGATATTTTTACTTTAACCCCTGGATATTGCAGCCTGGATCGCAGTTTTTAAGATGGAATGAATATTTTGTATAAGGATCTGCGAATAAGGAGATCACTTCAGCATTGTGTTTTATTCCCAGTAGCATGGCTCTTAAGTGCACAACATCTCCCATGTTGGAGAGAAGTATGACCGATTTAAATACTTTGTATTTTTCTCCTCTATCTTCACCATTTTCTCTTCCAACTCTAAGAGACTCCCCTCAGAGTAAAAGTGCAGATGGCAGTGGTGCTAATTTTTATCCATCAGATTCCACACTGAACTCCTCATCCACTATTGCAGTAGATCAGCCTGCAGCTCACAAGGCTAGTCAGAGTTTTACTCTGAAATGAAAGAAACCACAGAGCCAAACCTTCACTATACATTTAACTGTTTTAAGTCAAATGTTAGACATGAAGTAAAAGAAAAACAATTCTGCTCCAAGAGCACAAAAATTGTACTATCAGTGCTGCAAATTAACCTATCAATGTTAAATTGCTGACTAGCATTAGCTAGCCTATCTAATATTAACAGAGAATCATCTAACACTTTCTCATAAAGAAGAGGAGCTGGTTCTTAGAGACTTCAACTTCTCAGAGCACCTCTTCCTCCACTCGTGGGCGTTTTACTTACTCAAAGAGGTTCTGAGAGCAGTTCAGAGAAATAACCAATCAAATCTGAGAGGGGGCGTGTCTAAATGAACAGAGCAGGTGGGACCAAGAAGCTAAACAATAGGCGGGAGTTTGAAAAAAGGTCTCTGCAGCAGTATTGGTGAAGGAATCTGGCGAAGATGTTCACGAGTGTCTGGCTGCAGAAGGGGCCTGAGATTGCGTGTCCTCTGTCAAGACCCATCCACTCTCAAGCCCCTACGTTATTTCCATCCGAACGACAGAATCACGTCTTGTCGCGATAGATTTCGGCCTGCCGACTGCCCCCATTGAATCAGTCTTATCGCGCACACTCAAGGATCACTCTGTGTGCAGTACATTTTGTTTTATAAATTATTGGATATGTATCTGTATTAGCGAAAATTCCTTAATCACTGTAATTGTTGTATATTTTCAAAGATCTTTGTTGTGTATAGTATTTGTTGTCATTTTATAAATTAGTTAATATATTTGTGTTTTATACTGTATTCTGTTGACATTCTGTTGTTTTTAGAATATAAACAGCTTTCCTTTTGCTGTTTTGTGAGGAAAAAAGCACCAGATTTTTTTAAAACATAGTTTGTATATACTGTAACTACAATAGTAGTTTTTCTTTTAGACATTTGAAAGAATTCTCATCGGCTCCTTGGAAAAATTATTGTATTATTATAAAAATTTTGTAATATGGCCGGTACCAAAGCACATCTACTATATTTATTGGCACACATTTATTTATTTATTAATTCATTCATTTCGGAACCGCTGTAATCCCAAGTGGAGTTGTGGGGGGACAGAAGCAGCTTTCGGGCGCAAGGCGGGGAGTGGTCAGTTAACCTACAATGCTTGTTGTGAGGTAGTAGCTCTAACCACTGCGCCCACGTTCACATTGTATTATTGTCTTCACAATGCAATTAAAAATAGTTTTTTCTTCGTCATCGTTACATACATAGTTTTGAGATATATATATTAATATATCCAATAAATAGTGTAATACAGGGTAAGAAAGTTCAAATTGGCTCTTTTTAAGCACACTAGTCACTAGATATATGTTATTCAAAATTATGTTATTATTTCGGACATATCTTGGAAAAACAAATACGCTTTGTTAATAACCAATAATGCACAATTTATTCAAAATATTTTCCATACAAACATTAAAATGCTGACATTATTAAAGTACAATATTTCGCGGCATAAATATGGCGCACAAAAATAATGATTAAAAGTACATATTAGCTATAAACTGATGTATCTCAATAATTACCCATCCAGTAGCATTATAGTTATTTACACATATGTACAACGGTATTGTTCAGGTTTAAGATGGATTCTATTGTTTAAACGGAAATTATGTGGTGGGCTTTGGGATGCGGAGTCCATTGTTCGAAAGGAAATGACGTAGGGGCTTGAGAGTGGATGGGGCCTGACAGAAGACACTTACTCTCAGGCCCCTTCTGCAGCCAGACCCTTCTCAAGATTTTACACTGCTCTTATTCCAAAGGTAAGACTATTTAACATTTGTTTGGTTAAAAGGATTTACTTTTCATAAACTAGTTTGAGGCAATGAGCATGTTATTATTATTTTGCTAAGAGCTGGTTAGCTTTAGCTTTAAAGCCAACCATGGAAATGCTGATGTTATGAGGATTGCATGTGATGCATGACTTTTCATTCTTTATAACCACTTATGCTGGTGTACGTTACTATTGAAACTCAGAGTAAGCTGTCTAAAGGGAGATATTATATTATTCATTTTGTCAGCAGCCATCACTTGAGGTCAGGTTTGGTATTTTAACCAGCAATTTTTCTACATTAATATGATCTGTTATTAGTGGTGTAGGGTTCTGAGGGTCTCAGGGAAGGAAGACTGTGTTGCAAGAAGTCATTAGGATTTTAATGTAGTTTAATGCAGCTGCATTATATGGCTGTTATTTTTAGTGAACTACATGCTTCTCTCAGGGCAGGAGTACTCAGTTGCTTTGCATGGCTCTTATTTTTAGTGAACTACATACTGCTCTCAGGGCAGGAGTACTCAGTTGCTTTGTATGACTGTTATTTTTAGTGAACTACATGCTGCTCTCAGGGCAGCCTCTTGTATGGCTCAGTGGCTCCGCCCTCCCATATGTGGACGAGTAAAAATATAATTTTTTTTGTCAATGTTAGTTTTACAACATGAAGTATTTTAACATTTTCACCAGCTGACTCATTAAAGTTCCACTGACAAACCGATGTTATTTTCTTCTTGAGCGCCCTCGATGTGCAGCGAAATAGCCTATCATGTATGGATGCCAGGGAAGAACAATAATAATCGCTGGCACAGCCTCCCCCAAATTCAGTTATATCTCTACTAAACTACCCTTTTGCACGAAAGACGATGGCAGAAAAACTCCATGGGAAAGAGTTGGGAACTGACAAACCTGACTTTAAAATCACCCAGACCTCGAAGGAGAAGTCAAAAGCCTACAACAGGACTTTTTGTCGGAGTTGGTTCCAGCGTAAGTCGTGGCTTCCACAGTTAATGCACTTTTTTGTTACCCTTGCATCCTGTTCAAAAGTGACAAATGTGATTTGACGTGGACACAATCTAGACAAACTGACTTAAAGCACCTCTCTGAACGCATCACGAAGCATGAAAGCTCACAAGTTCATATGCACAACAGTGTAAAGCTAGCTGTGCTTGGGAAGATTAGCATAGCAGCGTAGCTAGATGATGGACATCGGATTGCTGTAAGAAGGCACAATGAAGAGATAGATAAAAACCGTCATATTTTATCTAAGATCATTAATTGTATTAAGTTTTGTGGTGCTTTTGAGCCAGCTCAGCGGTGGCATGATGGAAGTGATTCCAGGGATCCTCATTCTCTCTCTCACACAGTCACTCTATCTCTCTCTCACTCACCTACTCACTCACACACACTCTCTCTCTCTATCTCTCACTCACTCACTCACTCACTCAATCACAAACAAACACTTACACAGTTGTTGTGTTGCTTATATAGATTGCTCTAAGTTGTACCCTTAGTACAATCTTAAAGAACTTGAGTATTGTACTCTATTGCAGTGGTTCTCAAAGTGGGGTCCGCGGACCCCAGGGGGTCCGTGGCGCCTTACCAGGGGGTCCGTGGAAAGCTTTTTTAAATTTAATAAACGAAAATATCACAGCAAAGTGCGTTGAAGCGGATATCTGATATTTACCGACAGTAATCCAATCACATTACGGTGCTTATTCCCGCC
>JBBKCR010000148.1:85511-98076 GCA_037577295.1 Ladigesia roloffi | reverse complement strand
ATAAAAAAGGCTTTGATTAGTTAAGGTTTTTATGTTAGATACACACACACACACACACACACACACGAACACACACACACACACACAAACAAAGTTGTGCATACCTGAGTGTGCTGAGTGAAAAGTGTGGATCCTCCAGTCTAGCAGAGAGCATATTTTCACCTGATTTTCCCAGGTGGTTGTAGGTCAGATCCAGTTCTTTCAGTTTTGAGGGGTTTGAACTCAGGGCTGAATCCAGAGAAGAACAACCTATACCTGTAATCATACACCCAGATAATCTACAGAGAGAAATAGAGAGAGAGAGAGAGGTATTACATATAATAGAATGTAATTAAACAGAACTAAACAGAAGCTGAGAAAACTGTTTTACACAACTACAACTACAAATAAAAACACAATACTTTAGGTCAACAATGCTGATCTCAGAATAAAGAACTGTTTCTCATTTAGTTGTATGCTGTTTTGTAGGATCTATTTTTGCCCATGAGATCATTTTGCTGAACAACTGGTTAAAACAAGTTCTCTTTTTCTAAAATCAGAAATGGATGTCCACATAGACACATAACAGCTCTCACTCGTTCTAAATGCTTCCACTAGAGAGACCTTTCCGGCAGAGCAAATGTGATGCAGTACTGTACATTATAGACTTATGGTCATCTAGAGAAGTGCCACTCCTCTAGATGTTCATAAGATTATGGTGTATAATGCGAAAGGTGTCTCTAAAATGAGGGAGTTTCTAAACTGATGACTCTCTAGTGTAGAAAATGTGATTTTTTTTCTATGTAAAAAAATGTAACTTTTTGTTCAGTTATGAATTGACAGAAACCTGACCTGAGAGTCTCCAGGTTACAGTGTGAACTCTTCAGTCCAGCAGAGAGCAGCTCCACTCCTGAATCCTGCAGGTCATTGTTACTGAGGTCCAACTCTTTCAGAGAGGAAGTTTCTGATTGTATAACAGATCCCAGATTTTCACAGGACTTTTTCCCAAGTTTACACATAGCAAGTCTGCAAAAGTGTAAATGTAACACATTTACATTCCAGCCAAGAAACAATGTTTAAATAAAACTAAAAACCAACTACTAAATAAGTATGACCTGAGTGTCTCCAGGTTACAGCGTGAAATATTCAGTCCGGCAAAGAGCAGCTCCACTCCTGAATCCTGCAGGTCATTGTTACTGAGGTCCAGCTCTTTCAGAGAGGAACTTTCTGATTGTATAACTGATCCCAGCATTTCACAGGACTTTTTACCAAGTTTACACATAGTAAGTCTGCAAAAGTGTAAATGTAACACATTTACAGTCCAACCAAAAGACAATGTATAAAGAAAACTAAAAACCAACTCATAAATAAATCTGACCTGAGAGTCTCCAGTTTACAGTGTGAACACTTCAGTCCAGCAGAGAGCAGCTCCACTCCTGAATCTTGCAGGTCATTGTTACTGAGGTCCAGCTCTTTCAGAGAGGAAGTTTTGGATTGTAAAACTGATCCCAGAGTCTCACAGGACTGTTTCTCAAGATTACAAATTGCAAGTCTGCGAAAGAGTGCAACAAATTTCCAGTCAACTCAAGGGAAAACCCTTTAATAGAACTAAAACTTAACTCATAATTGACCTGAGAGTCTCCAGGTTACAGTGTGAACTCTTCAGTCCAGCAGAGAGCAGCTCCACTCCTGAATCCTGCAGGTCATTGTTACTGAGGTCCAGCTCTTTCAGAGAGGAAGTTTCTGATTTCAGTACTGATCCCAGAGTACCACAGGACTGTTTCCCAAATTTACACAAAGCAAGTCTGCAAAAGAGTGCAACAAATTCACAGTCCACCCAAGGGAAGATGCTTTAATAGAACTAAAAACCAACACATAAATAAACCTGACCTGAGAGTCTCCAGTGTACAGTGTGAACTCTTCAATCCAGCAGAGAGCAGCTCCACTCCTGAATCCTGCAGGTTATTGTTACTGAGATCCAGCTCTTTCAGGGATGAAGTTTCATGTTTTAAAACTGACCCTAGTGTTTCACATGTGTTTAATCCGAGTTTGCAGCCAGAAAGTCTGTGGAGAGAAAAAAAATTAACAGAGCAAAAATCTAATTATTTAACTTTTTTCATCAGTTTCTAAAATTTCAGTTGGTCTATGAGACCATGATGTCTTGCTTCAAAATAACCCTTTTTTTATCATAATGTAACAAACAATATCTTACCAGTTACAGACTGATAATCATGCATTAGTCTGAATGATGTCATAATGTTATCATGAGGTGAATATACAGAAATCACCTGCACTTCTATGACTTGAGCAGCTCTTGATTTTAGTTTGCTCGATAAACTGAGCTAAATACAGTGTGATAGTCTGTTTGATCGTTTTTAATGATAAACTCTGATGAACTATTCCACATTTTCACCACAATGTGGTCTAATGTTCAGAGTGGCTGTTGGATTGTCAGGCACTCAGGAGGATTGTTTTTTAATGGACTGATTTGTAGCATATTTTGTTAGAATTGCCTGAATGTTTGTTTGGATTTAGTGCTTGACTCCAGTAACCATTGGATATTTGGTGTTCATCTATCGACTTTTAAGAGGTAGGAATTTCTAGAATTGTTTTTCTGTAGTCAATGCATATAGCAAGACTACCAGCCCTAATATTCCCCCTCCCTTCAGTTTTGATGGTAAAATAGATAGCTTCTAGGCTGTATTAAATATTTTCCTCCTGTGAGCATGGGCTGCTGACAATGCTTGTCAATAGACTTGTTTAAGCTATTGATAGGTTGACTGTTTTTAAAGATAAACATTTACTGATGAACTATTCCACATATTCACCACTTAATCAGAATTTCACGTTTTTATCTAGAACACCTATTATTTTATTGTTTACATTTCCATCTGTCTTTCTTCATGTAATGCAGTGACTCAGATGTTATATTTGAGAACCAAAGTATGGATACACTGACAAAAATACAAAACTCGTGTACATATAAAAAGAGACAGGGAGTAACAAGGCAATGTCAGAACAGGGAGTGACAGATAGTCATAGTTACACTTCCGCTTTTTCTCTTTTTTTATACCTCCCCCTAAAAAAAACATTTTCTCTATAATAGAAACTCAACTCATTACCAAATACATTTGTATTAAAAGCACAGAGGATGAATCACAGGATAAAACAATGGCAATGTGGCACGTCTAGTCATTTGCTGGACATTTATCCACTGAAATCTTCTTTTCTATTTCTTTATTCCAAACATATTCTGCATTAACTAGCATTTAATTAAACTGCCTGAATACTCACAAAGCTTTAGTAGATGCTCTAACTACTGGTAGCAGCCTCAGAAGACATTCTTCTGATGGATGATATTTACTGAGTTCAAACACGTTCAGATCTTCTTCTGAGTTCAGCAACACAAACGCCAGAGCAGACCAATGAGCAGAAGAGATCTCGGCCTGATGAAAATGACGGTCACCATCTCTTCTCAGGTATTTCTGCACTTCCTGCACTAGAGATTGATCATTCAGTTCATTCAAACAGTGGAACAGGTTGATGGATCTCTCTGGAGATATGTTCTCCTGAATCTTCTCCTTGATGTATCTGACTGTTTTCTCATTGCTGTGAGAGCTGTGAGTCAGAATACTTCGTAAAATAATCTGATTGGACTCCAGTGAGAGACCCAGAAGAAACCGAAGGAAAAGATCCAGATGTCCATTCAGACTCTTTAAGGCCTGGTCCACTGCACTGTTGAGGAAGTCGGACATTGAGGACTTTCTGAAAATCTTAGAGAGTTCAGTGGTTTGCTGGTTCAGAAACTTTTTGTTGACAAAGCAGAGAAAAGCATATAAAGCAGCAAGAAACTCCTGAACGCTCAGATGAACAAAGCTGAAGACGTTTCCTAGTTCCAGCCCAGGTTCCTCCCTGAAGATCTGAGTGCAGACTCCTGAGAGCACTGACACTTCTCGTACATTAATCCCACTCTCTCTTAGGTCTTCCTCATAGAAGATCAGGTTTCTGTTTTCAAGCTGCTGAAAGGCAAGTTTTCCCAGAGCCAGAATACTTTCTCTTGTCTGGTCAGGATCAGGTTCATGTTCTCCACCGTACTTCTGGTTCTTGAGATTGATCTGAAAGATCAGGAAGCGTGTAAACATCTGCGTCAGGGTTTTGGGGATTTCTCCATCTTCAGCTTCACTCATCATTTTTTTTAGGACAGTGGCTGAGATCCAGCAGAAGACTGGGATGTGGCACATGATGAAGAGGCTTCTTGAAGCTCTGATATGTGAGATGATCTTGTTGGCCAGACCCTGATCTCTGATTCTCTTCCTGAAGTACTCCTGCTTTTGAAGATCACTGAACCCTCTCACTTCTGTAACCTGGTCCACACACTCAGGAGGGATCTGACCAACTGCTGCTGGTCGAGAGGTGATCCAGAGGAGAGCAGAGCGAAGCAGATTCCCCTTGATGAGGTTCGTCAGTAATACATCCACTGAGGTTTTCTGTTCTATGTCCTCCACATACTCATTCTTCTGATAATTCAGAGGAAGTCGACACTCGTCCAGACCATCAAGGATAAACAGGACTTTGTAGTGTCTGTAGTGTTTCAGTTTTAATTCTTGCGTTTCTGGAAAGAAGCAATGAAGAAGTGACATCAGACTGAACTTCTTTTCTTTCATCAAGTTCAGTTCTCTAAAAGGAAGTGGAAACATGAACATAATGTCCTGGTTTACTTTTCTTTCTGCCCAGTCCAGAATGAACTTCTGCACAGAGACCGTCTTTCCAATTCCAGCTACTCCTTTAGTCAGCACAGTTCTGATGGTATTCCTATCTCCTGGTAAGGGTTTAAAGATGTCATTAAATGTAATTGGAGTCTCCTTTGTCCTTTTCCTGGATGCAGTTTCGATCTGTTTCACCTCATGTTCCTCATTGATCTCTCCACTCCCTCCCTCTGTGATGAAGAGCTCTGTGTAGATCTCATTCAGAAGAGCTGAGCTTCCATGGTGAGAGATTCCTTCATTCATTCTCTGACATTTATCCCTCAGTTTGGATTTGAGTGTATGATGGCAAGCAGGGGTCAGTTCTGATAAAAGAAGAAGAGAACAGCAAACATATTATCCATGCCTGCATTAAAAAAATATTAGTCCTAAAAAACTGAACCTAGTACACTTTTTTCCATGGCAATACTCTTAGATTTTTATAAACATTGTCTATATTTTAGGGACTGTCAGTAGATTAAAATATTTAATCATGATTAATCTCATGTTTGCCATAGTTAACTTGCAATTAATCACATTAATCTCACCATTCCTAACCAAACTGTTTTTAATACAGTTTGTTGCTTGCAGAGTTGTCCATGCATCTCCACTAAAAACTATCCAGTGTGGTCTGCCTTGGCTAGCAAGTGGTATTGTAGACTTGATGTACTCTGGTGATAGCTTAGTTCACATGGACAGTACATACAAATCATTTTAGTTTTGTCAACTGAACCATCCTGTAGAAGGCGCAGTACTGTCTGAAGTTGGGTCTGTTGTAGTTCGGATGGTGTTCTCGCCACAAATTAACCACTCCAGGGTTCGACTGAAAGTGTACCGAGACCACCTCTACAAAGAGACAGACAACCTCTACAAGGAGAGACCGCCTCTTTAATGAGAGACCACCTCTTTAAGGAGAGACTGCCTCTTCAAGGAGAGACTGCCTCTTCAAGGAGAGACCGCCTCTACAAGGAGAGACTGCCTCTAGAAGGAGAGACCTCCTCTACAAGGAGAGACCGCCTCTTCAAGGAGAGACCGCCTCTTCACGAAGAGACCGTCTCTACAAAGAGAGACCACATCTTCAAGGAGAGACCGCCTCTTCAAGGAGAGACCTCCTCTACAAGGAGAGACCGCCTCTTCAAGGACAGACCGCTTCTTCAAGGAGAGACCGCCTCTTCAAGGAGACCACCTCTACAAGGAGATTGCATTCTCACATGCCCAAACGAACTACCCCAACTGGGAATACGAACTCTAGTGTGACTCAACCGAACTAAACGAGGCGTTTGTGAAAGCACCCTAAGATTGCTAAATGGAGTTCGCAAAGGCAGAGTAACATGTCTTTTGAGAGGCACAATTCTTGCTAATTGCCAGGTGTTGAAATACTTATGCGCAGCAGTGCAATACCAATAATTGCTGTAATGTAAAGGCTTCTAAGCTTAAAGGTTTTGTACATATCTTTTAGGACCTGTTTCTCAGAAACCTGTTAAATCATAAGCTTCATCTTTGCTTCAATTAAAAATCTTGATATAAAATCCTTGACTACAACATTACAGTACACTGCAGAAATTCAACCCAGATACAGTAAACAGATGAATATGCTTAGGACCTGAAATGATTAATTATTTTACCCATGCTCCTCACTGCAGTGTATTAGTGAAGATAACAGATACCATATGTTGAGTTTACCTTCAATGGGAGTAACTGAGACTCCAGGCTGGGCTGTAGTGGAGGAGACTGTTGAAGTCCGACCAGTTACCATTTCAGTTATAGCTGGTAAAGATGAGACAAGTGTTAGTTTGTTTTATACATACATTCTTTTAAATCTATTTTTAGCATTTAGATTGGTTTAGGTACCTTCATGGTTAAGGTTATCTCTGGTGTAAATAATATTAACTGGTCCATGAAACTCATTTCCTTGTAGAACAGGGGCATTGACAGTTCCTCCAGTCTGAGCTGTGTTTGTCTGAACTAGACCAGTTTGACCAGTGGTGGTCTGAACTGGATTAGTCAGAACTGGGGTGGTCTGAACTGGATTCATCTGAACTGTGATGGTCTGCACAGGATCAGTCTGAGCTGTGTTAAAACTAAAGGAGAAGGGTGTTACAGAAAAGAAAGGATAAGAAAAGATATAAAGAACAACCACATTTCTATTGTCATAACATTACAAACCAAAGGTCTTCTAATTAGACTCATGTCAGGCCTGAGGCTAATTAACTACACAATTACTGCTTTTCACAAAGAACAAATAAGTAATTTCCGGTGAACCTACTAACCATCTCTTATTTCTCTTTCTTACTAAAAAACACTCCTTACCTTCCTAACCATGTTATACCTGCTTTTAGAGGTCTTGTCTTATGTGTCCTGATTGGTGTAGTTAGATATCAGTGACGGTGTTGATCAGTTGTACTGAGCTACAGTACCACAGGCGATGGATGTTGACTTAAATCTTGCTTTACAGGTAGTAGATGCAGTTGTGGATTACTGTGTTGTGTATTAGTGTGTTGTGTATTAGTGTGTTTTGTATTAGTGTGTTGTGTATTACTGTGTGTGTGTTAGTGTACTTTACTGTAAGTAAGTAAATAAACAAGTAAGTTTAATTTCCATACAATTCATACAAAAGGCAATTCAAAGTGCTTTACAAAATTAAAACAAGTTAAAGTAGAGGGTACAAATAAAACAATTAAAAAAAACAAAAAAAAACAGATTAATGCAATTAAGAGAAGTACTTTCAGTCGTAAAAATAAACAGTGTAGTGCAGATAAGAGAGACAATTTCAGATGTCATAAGCACAGCTAAACAGAACAGTTTTCAGCCTGGACTTAAACATTGTTAAAGAAGAGGCCAGTCTAACATCTTCAGGGAGATTATTCCAGACTTTAGCTCCATAAAACTAAAATGCTGCATCACAGTGTTTAGTCCTGACTTTGGGCACCAGCAGAATGCCTCTGCCTGATGTTCTCAGGGTCCGAGATGGTTCATATGGTATCAACATATCAGAGAGGTACTTTGCTGCTACGCCATGGAAAGACTTATACTGAAGCAGTTTTAAAGTCTATTCTCTGAGCAAAAGGAAGCCAGTGCAGGGACCTGATGACAGAACTAATATGGTCGTACTTCCTGGTTTTAGTCAGGACTCTAGCAGCAGCATTCAGGATGTACTGCAGCTGTCTTACAGCTTGTTTGAGTCCATTGAGCAGGCCGTTACAGTAGTCTAATCTGCTGGAGATGAAGGCATGAATAAGCCTCTCTAAATCTGGTTTAGACAGTAAACCTTTGATTTTTGAAATCAATTTGAATGTGACTGTTAACCCTAATTCTAACCCGAATCTAAAAAAGTTGGACTCACTACAAATGAACTTTTAGGTAAGCTCTACTTTATAATTTCTTTTATAGTTTATTATTATTTAAGGATATTATTATTAATTGTAAATGCAGCACTATAGCAGTACAAGTCATTTGAATGTTTAATACATATTTAGGCTACTGCAAAAATTACTATAAATATTTAGCCTGTATGTAGGCTGTGTGTAACCGAATGTGTGTTTATTAAATTATTAACACTGATTTAGAGCCCTTATGTGATGCTGATGTTATTATTTTAACAGAGCATACATACCTGAGGAGGTGAATAATGTCAAAGTAGAAGCTAGCATTACTCTCTCTGCACATGATGCACTCTGGCTGGATGTTTTGATAAATTTCTCGTGTTCCCGCCTTCACAAGCAAATATCTTGTTGCACTTGTTGCAATGAGCATGCCTGGATTTTGCTAGGGCCCATACTGAAAATGCTGAAGACTACTGGGACTCCATACTCTGGAGTGATGAGACAAAGTCACTGTTTTTGGGAACTGATGGCCTCAAAATTGTATGGCGTTACAAAGGTTAGAATTTTAAAGAAATATGCATGATGTCTACAGTGAAACAAGTCGGGATGCTGCATTTCACTGATGGTATGATGAACTCACTGTTCTATACTGAATGAGAAGATGCCACCATTACTCTGTGCCCGTGGTTATCATGCAATTTTCCAACAAAACAATAATCCAAAACTCACATTTTACATCATGTGAATAAGGTGTACATATGGGTAGGGTGGGCAATTAATCGAAAAGTAATCGAAATCGACATTAAGAACCTATAGTCAATCAAAATTTTCCAGGTCAATTGTTTCAATTACTTCTGGTCGTTCGGGATTCTCAGACGTCCACAGTACATACATCGCTTAGTGAAAAGGATCTTTGACACAGCCAATACCTTCGGTTATTCCGTGCATATGGACTTGTAATAGAGCTTCAGTCAAACCAAAGCATCTTCCAAGAGACTGTCATTCTTCGCTTGTTAATGTGAAAAACTTAGCCTCAACGGATAACTTTGCTGACAACACAGGACTATTACAATATTACCACACTCTGTTGAACTGTCGCTCCATCTCTGATAAAGGTTCCTACTTGAACAAACTTATCACGGCTATCAGCTTTGACATGTTATTGCTTACTGAGACCTGGCAAATACCTAACGACTTCATTGAACTTAATCTTCTTACGCCGAATGGATATCATTATTTCTGTAAGCCGCGCCTATCTGGTAAAGGAGGTGGACTTGCAGTTATTTGTTGAAATTAAATAACACTAACTTTTTTTACTGTACCAATACTTTTGAATACATGGCCATGAGAGTTGGCTCAAACTGTCCCATTACAGTAATTCTAATTTATAGACCACCCAAACAGCAAAATGTGTATCATCTGCCCAGGTCATCTTACTTGGGGACTTTAACATCCATGTTGATACACACTGTTTCAATAGCACTCAGCTAAAAGCTGTCCTGGATGGTTTTGACCTTAATCAGAGTGTTAACTTTCCTACTCACAGTCATGGTCATATTCTTGTTAAAAAACATCTCTATCAGTGGACAAGCTATTCCTATTTCTGATCATAAGCTTATTACTTTTAACTTTACAACCCCCCACCATTTGAAATGTACTGTAAACAAAATGATTTCCCATCGAAAGCTCAGTGCCATCAATATTGGTGCACATACTACCTCTATCTGCTGTGTCTGATGTATTTAATCTTACATGTCCATCAAAGATTTATGATTTGTATTACTCTGCTATTGCTGATGTTTTAGATGGGCTTGCTCCAACTATTACTAGGTCTGTTCCCATGTCTCCCTCTGCTCAATGGTATAATGAGGAGCTACGATCTATGAAGGTAAAAGGCACACAACTTGAATGCCTTTTTAGGAAAACGGGTTTAACTGTACAATATCAGGCTTTCTCAGATCATGTTAAGCATTACAAAATGGCCTTAAACACAGCTCAATCATCCTATATGTCCAAAATTATAAGTACAGCAAGCAATAAGCCCAAATAACTTTTCAGCATTGTGAACTGGCTAGCTCAGCCTCCTACACTGAATGCTTCTTCACAAGAATCTGATGAACTGTGCTGTTTTTTCTATGTTACATTCAAGGTAAACTGGATGCCATATGTGGGTCGTTTGATGTAGAACTGACCACTTTTACTTGTAAATTAGCCCAGCCTATTCAAACATTCAATAGCTTCTCTTTGACAAACCCCACCTTGATTAATGAAATAATACTTACATCTAACCCTTCTTCATGTCATGTTGACCCTGCACCAACATTCCTTTTGAAACACTGTTCTTCTGCTATTTCTGGTTCTATTTCACATCTCATAAACATGTCTCTTATTTTTGCTAGCATCCCAGTTCCACTCAAAACTGCTGCTATCACTCAGCTGCAGTCATTTCTAACCCACAACAACCACTTTGAAAAATTTCAGTAAGGTTTATATTCGCAACACATTACCGAAACTGCACTAGTATGGGTCACAAACCATCTTTCTTGTGATTCAGGCAACCTTTCCATAATCTTACTGCTTGACCTTAGCTCAGCTTTTAATACAGTCTCTCATAAGCTACTACTCCTGGGCCTCTCAGAGATTGGCATCTCAGGAGCTGCGCTAGCCTGGCTTTCCTCCTATTTGAAAGACAGACAATATTACATCACCATGCATAATTACAAATCTCCTATTGTCCCTCTCAAAATGAGTGTCCCACAGGGCTCAGTTCTAGGCCCATTATTATTTATTATTTAATTATGCCACTTGGACAAATTATTCGTAACCATGGTTTCCAATACCATTGTTGTGCTGATGACACTCAGATATTTACTTCTTGCCATCCTGATTCAATTAATCAGACTACTGCATTAGTGTCATGTGTTAATAAGCTAAAACTTAGCTTAAACTTAGCTTAAACTTGTCAAAGACAGCAGAAATTTTAATTGCTGGTCCCCCAACTGTAACAAAAAACATAATAAAACCCCCTAGAATTGAACTTGAAGTTACATCAATTCTTCCTTCTGCCACTGGTAAAAACTTAGGTGTCATCCTTGACTCGTCACTAAATCTTGATGCTTATATTAGCAAACTGTCCCAAACTGCATTTTTTCAATTACGGCATATCGCCAAACTCTGCCCCTTCATGAGTCTGAAGGATGCTGATACACAAGTACACGCATTTATCACATTCCACCTGACCTCTGTAACGCCATTTTTCTGGATTAACAGCACACTCTGTTTCCCATTTGCAACGTATTCAATATTCCACTGCAAGAATGTTAACATACACCAAGCGATCTGATCATATTACTCCCATTCTCTTTAACCTCCACTGGCTCCCTGTTTCATCTCGCATCACATACTTAATTCTTCTGCTTACTTTTAAGTCTCTCATGGTCTTGCACCATATTATCTCTTTGACTTACTCTCTCCATATATTCCTTCTCGCCTACTTAGATCTTCAGGTGAGCAACCACGTTCTGTTTCTAGATCCCACCTAGCATCTATGGGAAAGAGATCGTTCTCTGTTATGGCCCCTAAACACTGGAACTCACTGCCCCTATGTCTTCGATATATAACTACACTGCACGAGTTTAAGACTAAGCTCAAAACCTGTTTAACCAATATTATCATTCATTACCAGTTTCTTCTAAATCAAATATGGTTAAACGTCATCTCTGTGCCTGTGGTATTTGTATTTTGTATGTTTGTATCACAACTTATACAATCTATGTATGTACTGTGTATACTGTCTGCTATTGTTCAGCTTCCTTGAGCTTCTTCATAATCGATTACGGTTAAATGTTGGCCCTGTGCCTGTGGTATTTGTGTTTTTGTATGTTGAATCATAATTGTGGCTTGCAACTGTTACCACATGTTTCAGACTTGGCAAACGCCTTCTGTCCACCTATGTATGTATTGTTTATATTGTCTGCTATTGTTCAGCGTCCTTATTATAATTATTACTTTCACTTGAAAAACACACTACTGCATGTGGAGTCACAATTTTTTATAAGGAAAACATTGGAAACAATTTATTTTGTTTCAAAAGTGATTTATTTTTAGTTATTTTATAAGAACAAAGTAACTGTGTTTTAGGCAGTGTGTGCTTTCATTTCAGTTGTTCAAAACGGATGTTAAATAAAGAATCATAGATGGTAGTAATTAGGGATGAGCCGGATACTCGGCTGAAACGAGTAACCAGTACGGATAAAGCACTTTGGCCGAGTACGAGTATCATACGAGTAAAATTTGTTAACATTTGTGCTCGGATTGAATAAAAACTCTCATTGGGTAGCTGACTGTGTCAGCGCGCGTGTGTAGCGTCCGTGTAGCCTTAGTTTTGTTTTTAAGAGATTTAAAAATTTATTTTAACATATTTGGCTGTTCAGAGCAGGGGGGGCATAAGCGGGGGCATGAGCAATTCGAGGGCAGCTCTCTCTACCTCTCTCTCCGTCTCTCTTTCTCTCCGTCTCTCTC
>JBBKCR010000148.1:49855-67306 GCA_037577295.1 Ladigesia roloffi | reverse complement strand
ACATTCTGTCTCTCACAGTTGAAGTGTACCTGTGATGAAAATTACTGACCTCTGCCATCATTTTAAGTGGGAGAACTAGCACAATCGGTGGCTGACTAAATACTTTTTTTCCCCACTGTACATTTCTTTAAAAGTATTCCTATAAAGTGACTTTGAGTGTTCTGAAAGGTACTTATAAATAAACTGTATTACTATTATTAGTGGAAGTAGTAGTAGTATTTATCACCACTTGCCTTATTGATTTATTTGTCTTGTGTCTTTTTTATTCTGGGTAGAATGCGTATTGTAATTCAATTAAAATTTTGTAATCTAGATCAAATATTCTATTTCAAATTAGGGGCAACACAGCATGGGGTGCTGTTTGTAAAAACAGCTTCACAAATTTAGAGGTGTCATTGTTTCATCATTTAGCACAATGTTCACACAATTTTCACACATGAAGACCTAAATGTGTTTAAACAAAGAGTTAGATTTTGGTCCATTTTCTTACTGCATAATTGTTAAAGGTTAAATCTAAATGTTAAATCTAAATGTAAATGTTAAATGTTAAATCTAAATATTAAATATTAAATGTAAATGTTGAATCTAAATGTAAATGTTAAATCGAAATCTACATGTTAAATCTAAATGTAAATGTTAAATCTAAATGTAAATGTTAAATCTAAATTAAAATCTAAATGTAAATGTAAAATGTTAAGCGTAAATGTAAAATCTAAATATAAATGTAAAATCTAAATGTAAATGTTAAATGTAAATGTAAATGTTAAATGTAAATGTTAAATCTAAATGTAAATCTTAAATGTTAAATCTAAATCTAAATTTTAAATGTTAAATCTAAATGTTAAATCCTATATCTAAACATTAAACCTAATTCTAAATATTAAATCCTATATTTAAATGTTAAATCTAAATCTAAATATTAAATGTAAATCTAAATGTTAAATCTTATATCTAAATGTAAAATCTAAATCTAAATATTAAATCTAAATCCTAAATCTAAATATTAAATCTAAATCTGAATGTTAAATCTAAAACTAAATGTTGCTTTTGCAAACAGCATAAGATATGCTAAAATGCCCAGTGATTACAATTGGCTGGTACTTAGCTGGGGGCTGGCCTGAGTGCTGTGATATTCCCTCACCAACATGGAGGACTTGAACTTACTGACCTTAAAAAAATGTTAAATATGAATTATATATCTGCCACTTTAAATGCTCGGTAATATATTTTTCATGATAGCCATCATTTAACATGATAGCCCCAGCAAACAAAATGCTCTAAATGTGTGAAAATTGTGTGAACGTTCTGCTAAATGATGAAAAAATTACACATCTAAATTTGTGAAGCTGTTTTTACAAATGGAACCTCATACCACAGAAAGAGCGAGAACCAGTATTTCGATTCCCATGTCTTTTGCATGAATGTCAATTGAAACTAAATCTCAATGAATCTTGATCTTGACCTGGAGGACTCCACTGCACTGTGAGGCATCAGGAGCTCCGGAATCTTCCCAGGCTCGTGTGATTGATCGGCTCTGCCTGTCATTGTTGTGTGGTGGTGTGACCACAACCCCCCCCAACACACACACACACACAGACACACACACACCACCACCACCATGGTCTCACCAGGGCCGTTCCCATACATGGGCCTCCAGGCCAAACACCTCTCGCCCCTACACCCACCCCCACCCCCACCACCACCACCACCCCTCGCTGGTCCATTAATGGGCACCTCACTCTGGGTGCTGCAGGACTTTCCAAATAAGGTGAGGGCAGTCCAGCCTGGGCCAGAGTATAAAACCAGGAGCTGCAGGACCACATCCACCTCGTTCACCTCGTCCACCTCATCCACCACCTTCACCTCAGGGACACAGCTGCTGGAGAACCTCAGGTGAGAACCGAGAAGATCCTTACCCAGAATTGTGGATGGGGTTGTGGGGTGCGGGGGTAGGACCGTCACCAGCTGTAGGAGTGGACCTTCTAACAGGAACATTCTGAGGAACCCGTTATCTTTTTCATGGTTTGAGGGTCCAAGCAAGTTTTGGGTTTGTGTTTTCGGTGAAAGATGTGAGTTCTATAATTTTAGCTCGAGGTCTGAAATCTGATGAAGATCTTAAATTGGGATCAGAGATCATAGGAAGCTCTTTCTTAGGAGCCGAGTTTCAGAAGAACCTCAGACTGGTATTGAGCTGAGTTCAGGTCTGTTTAGGAGAAGTTCTAACTGAACTCCTCTGTGTGTTTGGGTTTAGATCTCAGCACCATGTGTGACGACGATGAGACGACGGCGCTGGTGTGTGATAACGGCTCCGGCCTGGTGAAGGCAGGATTTGCGGGAGACGACGCCCCCAGAGCCGTCTTCCCCTCCATCGTGGGCCGACCCCGACACCAGGTACACTCAGAATGCAGAACATGATCCAACATTCTAGATCTCACCTCTTTAACCCTCTGGGCCTCCTGTGGGACATGTTTGTCCACCTCACTCTCGTTTTTTGATCATTTTTTCTGTGTTAATGCAGATGGCATGAAACTCCCTAAGGGTCTGGAGTTTTATCTGGCCAATAGAAAACCATGACAACTTTTAAAATCCTTGTTATTTACTCTGTAAATCACAAAATTTAGGTTAAAACTATTTCATTTTTCAGCCCAAGTGTACACTCACAGAAATATTTACTCCCATTTTCAAGGATTTCTGTTTTTTAATTGCATATACAATTTAATGTAACAGAATTGAACTGAAACAGACCAGTAAACATTATGTGCATCGTATCTGTCAGTCACATGTAAATTAAACTGTTAATAGATTTATGCAACAATTCCAATAAAAGATGTGATCTGAATAAACAGCGGTAGATTTATCTCTCTTTAAATAATCTTAATGTAAACAATCTCATACATCAACTAAATGAATCTGGCTTGATCCGAAGCTCATCATATATAAACCAGTTTTAACTAATTAAGTTTGAGATTCAGATAAAAGCTAAAGTGCAGATGCATTACCAGAACTGTATGAGGTGGAGTGTTAGTTGAAATAATATATATAATATATATATAAGAACTGTGTGTGTGTGTGTGCAGGGTGTGATGGTGGGTATGGGGCAGAAGGACAGTTATGTGGGAGACGAGGCTCAGAGTAAGAGGGGCATCCTGACCCTGAAGTACCCCATCGAACACGGAATTATCACCAACTGGGACGACATGGAGAAGATCTGGCACCACACTTTCTACAACGAGCTCCGCGTGGCACCTGAGGAACACCCCACCCTCCTGACCGAGGCGCCACTCAACCCCAAGGCCAACCGCGAAAAGATGACCCAGGTGAGTACCATCTCTCTTCCAGAGAACCAGACTATCTCCTGTGTTAGTGTGTTCTTGAGGAAGATTTCTTCAGGCTTCCTAAAGGACTTCCAGAGATCCAGACACTTCCTGAAGAACGTTCCAGAGACTCTCATTCCCAGTCCAGTCCCTGAACTGGACCAGTTTCAGAGGAATGTTTCTGCTGGTTAAGACACACAGTGACCTATGTATGAATCATTCAAGCAAAACAAAGAGCATCTAACTGAAGTCCTGAACCAGTGAAGAACCAGGAGCAGATGGTTCCAGATGATAGGCCGGTGATCAGTATACTGGTGGTGCTGAATGCTGAGTGCCTGGAACTCCTTTATCTAGACTCCTTGTGTCTTTAGACTCTCTGCAGCCTGTCAGTAAAACATTTGTTCACATTTCTTGCATTTCATCTCCTCAGTGGGACACAGATCAGACAGTCTGACTGGAGATAGGAGTTTTACAACATGTAAAATATAAAGAATCGGGTGACAAAATCCTACATTTTCTTGTCAAAAGAGTCTGTTTATTTCTACATGGCCACAAATGTCCAGACTTTTTTGTAACATTCCTCCGTTTGTTTTTGTGAAATTAAAAAAAATTAAAACATTGCATTCACACGTACATCCACTAGTCTGGCATCTTAAGCCCCACCCATTTACAGTGAAGTCATAAGGAGTGTTTCAGCCCAGACTTTAGAAATGAGGCACCATACCGTGTGGCCAATGAGAACAGAGCTCATTTGCATATATCAGTCTTAAAGGCACAGTGACAGAAAAAGTGTCAGGGATACAGATGGGGTAGAAGAAATTTAGTGAGTTAGACCATCAGGCAGCCAATCAGCTATTCAGCCAATGAGCCAACCAGCCAATCAGCTAATCAGCCAATCAGCTCACAGGTTCTTTCCTGTTCCTGCAGATAATGTTTGAGACCTTCAACGTTCCAGCCATGTACGTGGCCATCCAGGCGGTTCTGTCGCTCTACGCCTCCGGCCGCACCACCGGTAAGCCCCGCCCCCTCAGAGACTCGGCATGGTTTAATCTGGAGGCGTGACACTGTATTTTTCATTTAAATATTAAATTAAAAATTAATATTAACAAATCATTAGCCTTGTTCTGCAGCTGCACAAAACAAACACAACACCTGTTTTTTCATTTAACTGCGACTGTGATATTTTTCACAATGTTAAAGGGCCAAAATCATCACTTTTCTGGACTTAAAAGGACTTATTATTATTATTATTATTATTATTATTATTATTATTATTATTATTATTATTATTATTATTAACAATAATAATTATTATAATATAACAATAATAAATATTATTATTAATCATAATAATAATAATAATTAATAATAGTAATAATATTACGACTAATACTACTACTACTACTACAAATAAATGTAATAATAATAGTAATTAATAATAGCAATTAATTATAGTTATACTACTACTACTACTACAATAATAATAAAATTAATAATAATAATAATACAATTTATGTATTATTTATTCATTTATTTGTACATTTTCTCGTCCATCCATACAGTCCATGTATGGAAAACAAGATACAAAAACAGCTGTTTTGTGATGTCACAAAACCTTATTCTGGCGTTTATCGGCCTTTCGTTGAATTTCCAATGAAGAACTCGATTCATCAAAACACCCAGTGATTTACCTGGGGCTGTGATTGGTCACCCTGTCAGAAACACTGTAATTGGTTAGCAGCTCATTTATATACTAGAGCTTTTTATGATATTAGTAGAGACCAATATCGTGATAATGATTATGGGATGATATATTGTGCAGCCCTAAACCCTAAACACTCACCTTGAGAGTAAAACAGCATTAAACCTGCAGGATATCGGGATAATGATGATATTGTCTGATATCGGGATATTGATGATATTGTCTGATATTGGTATATTGATGATACCGTCTGATATCGGGATATTGATGATATCGTCTGATATCGTGATATTTATGTTATTGTCTGATATCGGGATATTGATTATATTGTCTGATATCAGGATATTGATGATATTGTCTGATATCGGGATATTGATGATATCGTCTGATATCGGAATATTGATGATATTGTCTGATATCGTGATATTGATTATCAGGCGATATATCGTGCAGCCCTGTAGGACCCTGATCTACTCTCTGCTGCCCCCTCCAGGAATTGTTCTGGACTCCGGCGACGGCGTGACCCACAACGTTCCGATATACGAGGGTTACGCTCTCCCTCACGCCATCATGAGGCTGGACCTCGCCGGCCGGGACCTAACCGACTACCTGATGAAGATCCTCACCGAGAGAGGATACTCCTTCGTCACCACAGGTACACACACACACACACACTCACACAGACTCATACACACATACACACACACACACACACACACACACACACACACACACACTCATACACACATATATACATACACACACACACATACACACACACACACTCATACACACATACACACACACACGCACACACACTTATAAAACAAATACACACACAAACAAACACATACATTAACACACACACACACTCATACAAACACACACACTCACACACACTCATACACACTGTCGGAGCTCACAAGAGATGCCCTCCATGGGTGCAGAAAATTGATAAAACACAAAAAAGTCCTTTTTGCTCAAATTGAATCATAAGAAAGATTTATTGGAACATCTGCAGATGGGGTTAGGATAAAGACTCAGATAAGTCTCCCCGTCCGAAACCTGTTCTCCCACTTCTTCACACAGAACATCATATCTTATACCCAAAATTACCTAAGATTCGACCTTGTTTACCTCCTTCCTCGGAGTCTAAACATACATTGTTATGAACAAATACATGTCACATCTGACCCTCTAGCTAGATGTCCCTGAGTCAAACCATGAAGTTAGAACATCTAATCTAGTCTAAGCTAAACTAAACAACGTATGTGCTGTTTCTAAATTAATTTCTTACATTTAACATTAAACCCACATAAAAGCATATTATATGATTTTAACCTTACCTAAGGACCTATAATGGTATGGCAACACCACTGCTCTGGACCGAAAATGCCTGCAGAGAGTGATAACAACTGCGAAGAAAATCATCAGGACTCCGCTGCCCTCTCTGCAGAGCATCTACCAGCGCAGAGTCCATAGGAGAGCTGCTGCCATCCACACACCCCCAACACTGACTTTTCACACTCCTGCCCTCGGGACGTAGGTTCAGAAGAGTGAGATCTAGAACCTCCCGTCTCAAAAACTCCTTCTTCCCCACTGCCATCAGACTCCTGAACAGCTGACCTACCTCACACTGTTTTTTTTCACTGTAATTGCACAATTTATATTTGTTTCACATCTGCACATACTTAGTCTTTACTTATCCTTTATTTTATTGTTTATATTATTATTTTTTTTTTTTTCTTAAAATCTTTCTTTTAGTATTTATATATTTTTAATGTTAGTCTTAATCTTAAATTTTTATCTTACTTTACTTGTTTACTTTTAACTCGGCATTTGTCTGTGGACAGCAAAAAAGAATTTCATTGCACAGAGAAATGCAATTTCTTTGTACACTTGACAATAAACGCTTTGAATCTTGAATCACTGATAACAAATTAATAAGTGAGTTCACTTGTTTCAGTAACAGTTGACTAGTGTATAATTGTCAGTGGCAGATTAAGAAATCAGTAATAATTAGCATACTATTATAAACTGTGTCCCCACGTTAAATAAGAAATGTTCGGATGTAAGCCATCTTAAGTTCTCACACTTCTGACCAATGCATGATTCACACTCATGGTATGACGCTGCACTTGTTGAATAATGGCAATTTTTTTTTCAGTTTGACTTATTTAACTTCACAAAATATCTGGTCATGCCATGGCAAAGCCCTATATTTTTCTGTATGGCATTTTGGCATGAATAACACTGGAAATCCCCTAGGCTATGTAAAATATTACATTAGGATACTAGCACTAGTAAATTAACGTAGAAATGTTTCTAAGTATTACAAGATCTGATTACTAAAAGACCAAACAAAAGTTTCTCAATGAAATTCAGTAAACAAAAGTTCTTGTGTTCTAAGTTTGCATACCAGCGAATGTCGTCAAAGCATGACATTTATGTTCCACAGCGTTAAGTTGCCCAACCCTAGATTACAGGACTAGACTAGTGACGCATGTAAAGCCATGAATTTTAACGTTGAAACATCACCGAATCGCAAACCTTCTTAATGTACCCATGGTTTTGGAGTTGCACGTGAAAATTGCATTTATTATTAAAGAATATTTAAAAACTAAATAATTTAAAAAACTGCTAAGAACGATTGTTTGTGCACTATAAACTACCAAAAATGTGTCCTCTGCATTGTTTAATTTTACACATTTACATAACTGACTCTGATTTTAAGTAAGTAAAAATTCAGCTTGACAGATAGCAACCAATAATTTGAAAAGAGTATTAATGATTCTGATTTGTAAATAATCAGAATCATTAATTAGTAACCTCTTCCTTCTGACTTCATTCAACCAGTGAATACTGCAAGATTGTGACCTAAAAATTAAGGCAACCATTTGAGTATTACAAGTTTACCCAAGCCCAATAATACACATTTGAACAGAATATTAGCAGCTGACAGTCACACCAATTTACAAACTGCATTAATGTAAAGTTAACCCCTGCTGATGTGGTCTAGCATTTGCAAATTTGATCATTCGTAGATATCCTGCCCTAACTTTTTTTCCTTTTTTGGAGTTGTGATGTATTTTTGTGCTAAAGTATTAAGAAAAATATAATTTACTAAATGTATAACATAAACATTAACAAATTCAGCTACATTTTCATATACTAAATATTTCGGAAAATGTATCTTTGAATTGTGAAATACCCCTGTACTCACTGGCGGGAGGTTTGAAAGGAGCCAATCCAAGAACATTATTAATTTCTCTATCCTAAAAAACTATATTTTTATTTCTGCAATTTAAATGAATGTATTACTGTATTTAGCATGCTTATATAAAAGAAAACACGCTTGCATGAATTGCAGTATAGTCTATGTAGAGGTGACATTTTACATTCTAGTGCTGTTAGACGTAGAGTACAGATACAGGTTAACCTTTACATTATCTTTAAGGGTGATATATTAATCTGAGTTAAAGTGTTTTGGGAGCATATCTGGGCCAAATTTAGAGCTTACAATATACATTTCATTTTCAACACAGAACTCTCCCAGTCCCCTCTCCTAATATTCTATTTTATTTATCGTCAATTTTTCTTTTTTTTGTACTTTTCATATGGTCTTAAGTGCAAAAGCAATAATACATGGTTATGTGGTGAAATTTGGTGGCGGTGATGATACTGATATGATACACCTCAGCTCTGTAATACACACAAACACACACGCACACACGCACACACACACACACGCATACATATATGCACACTCACACTTACATAACAACACTCATTTGTGGACTATTCTCATTGTACTGTTATGTTCTCTTGTATGTTTACGGATGTCATGTTGTTGTTGTCTGGATGATTGATATGGTTTTGCATATTTGTAGCTGTAACTTTATTAAAAATAAATACATTTTACTTCACAAATTTGTGGCTTTTCACTATTTGTGGATGCTCTGGGAACATAACCCCCAGGAATGTCTTGTATGTGGGGTATGTGGGTATGTATATGTGTGTGTATGCATACATATATAATTCTATGTACATATTATATCTATATGATGGTTCTGTATACAATACTATATTGTTGTCTCCCTGTTGTGTCCAACCTGTTGTGTATTTTGATAGATTTTATTATAATTAATTAAAAATGTATTTTTTTATTTATTATAATTAATTTATTATAATTAATTTAAAGTTTTTTTCCATCCATGTTATCATGTTGGTGCAAGCAAGGGTGACTGTGAGAAAATTTCAACAAAACAAGATTGTTTAATCGAAACTGAAAACAAAATATGAGCTAGTGAGCTCCAATCTAAACAAGTCCATAAACTGAAATGATGCTTTTATCCAATCAATGAAGTCCTTCCATTCACTGTTGGGCACGTGTGGCTCGACGTGAACGACTAACCACAAATTCAAACTACTGAAGCTTAAACAAGACAGACTTAGGAACACACGTAAGAGAGCTAAGCCCATTACCTAATGCCCATCAACCCAGCTGACCAGCAAGGAGAGAACTAATCTTAAACATCTGAGCTGCACGGCACCGGGCTCAGAACTGAACACACCCTCATTTCTGACGAGACGGGACTATGTTGACGGAGTACTAGCACTGTGGTGACGGAGGCCGCTGAGGGTGTGACCCAGACATGACACATGTTGGTGTGTGTTGCGAGTGTGTTGTGTTGTATGCTGCACCTACAGTCCAGGATGAAAAATGTTGTCTCATGGTGTACTAAATGTGTATTGTTGTGATGACAATAAAGCTCTACTTGCTTACTTAACTTAAAAATGTATCTATTTTTACCTGTTTACTGCCAGGGACATCATTAGTAGAAAATGTTATATAATTCAACCTATGTTAAATACTTGGCATTGATTTTTCTGTAAACTACTGCTAGAAATAAGGCCCTGATAGGTGCCATTTTAACAAGCTAATCAGGGTTTTTCATTTCACCTGTCAGTGGTTTATATGGCTAATGAAGGTGTGCATTAATTTATAGTGATAAAAATAGTACATTTAGTGTATTCAATCCAGCAGAGTACCCTATGTGAATTTAGAGACCTCTGATTTGAAGTTTCTTGATGGCAAGGTGCATCAGTGATGTTACTGTATCAAAGGGCATCGGCAAAAGATGACACCTCACTGGACTCAACTATTCACTGAGTGATGACTTCACCTGGACTGCACCCATCTAGATAGAAAGCATTCTACACAATCATTCCTCAGCATCTGATAGGACAGCAGATAATGCTGGACCTCCCTCTGGAACTGGATTCTGGATTTCGAGATCTCAGTCAGTTAGGATCGGTAGCAAACACCTCTCTAAGCCCACCAGAGATGTTTGCTCCGCATCAAGGCTTGGTATGAGAAGTGCAATGTCTCAGGCCACACAGAGGTGTCAGCCAGTAAAACCTCAATGATCTCTCTCTCCTCACTGTCATAGACATCTAAAACACACACTGCATCCAACAACCCACCAGCACTGCGGATGATTGCTGTCCCAGAACTGTAATTCCCACACACTCCTGAAATACATACTTCCTTCTTCTGAACACACACCCATTGACACAAGTTAGAATCACAACTATCACGACATCCGCAAATATCTCCAAACATTTTTTATCCTGTTGCTGTATGCTCAGAATTTTTTCTACTTTTTCTACTTCTGCTTCA
Organism: Ladigesia roloffi; assembly: GCA_037577295.1. Taxonomy (NCBI): domain Eukaryota; kingdom Metazoa; phylum Chordata; class Actinopteri; order Characiformes; family Alestidae; genus Ladigesia; species Ladigesia roloffi. Next base: position 56,607 of record JBBKCR010000148.1, on the reverse strand, counting down.
CTTGTCTTGACCATGAACTCTGGACAGTCTCCATGCACATTAAATCATATTGTTTCTCATTTCTAGGTACATAACAATGACCTCCCAATAACTTCCACTCTCAGACTGTTTATTGACTAAGACACAGGCAAATTCAAAGGCTAATAACACAGAAAGACTAACAAAACACAGATTAACAAGATGATGACAAAAAAAGGATCTATATGGACAACACACTGTAGGTGAGTTTGAGAGAAGTGTACAATGTACCAAACCACCGGGCTCAGTTGGGATGTTTAAAAACACAAAAATAACTGAAAATATTAACTGAACAACATTGTAATTGCATTTACCATTTACACAGTGTTATCCTACTTGCACAGTTATATAGTAACAGCAATGGTTGCTAATGTGGGACATTTATTTATTCCAGCTTAATGATTGATGATCTAATTCTATGAGTGGTCAGCAAATCCATTTTCACCAAATTAATCTGGTTTGGATTGTCCTCCTCACAAAAAGAACCAAACTTGAGGACACTATCAGGACAGTACAGAGGATCATAAGCTGTCAACTACTTTGGATTCTAAAGGCTTTAGGATTTTTCTTCAAAACCTGGAACACGAAGCCTGCTGGTGAGACTACAGCTGGAGATTACTTCTTGCAGTTTCCACCGCAATACATTTTAAAGTACAAAGGTTCATATCATTCTGTTAATGTACCATAAATGTTGTTGCTTCAGGCCTGTACTGTACATATTCATCACATCAGGCTCCCTCCCTATAAGGCCTTTTTATTTACTCATATTCACATTATTATTGAAATGAATTGATTTTAAAAAAATCCTTTTCTGATCTGTTCAGTGTTTCATAATTCATACGTGTGTACTCAAAACATATTCCACCTACACACTGAAAATAATATAAAGAAAGGGTTCTTGGTGGGCTTTTCAGACCTTTAAAAAATTCTCTGCATGTTTCTATATGAAACACTAATGTCTCTTTGGCATCTCTTCTGACACCTTTTTTTTAAAAGAGTTTATGTGAAACATGCTCAGCCAATTCAGGGGTTTTTGATTTTCTAGTTTGAAAACAAGTATTATTTGAGGGACATTTTCCAAACAGCTCTATTTTCCTCATTCTATGACTGTCTATCATGTAAAACTCCCTTCATCGGATGAGTGCAGAAAGCAGACCACAGTAAAAGCTTGAATTCATAATTAAACTATAGCATTAAGCAGAGCGCATATTGAAGAACTACTTTGTGTGATACAAGCTAGGCTGTTGTTACACATAGTGTTGATCAAGGAATTTCCCTTGAAAGAAGGGTCACATGAAAGTACTTAATTAACTCTGCCAGTGAAACATGCGGATCAGGAAACGTGAAATTGTGACGGTAAAGAACACGGAAAAATGCCTGGTGAACTATTCTGATCATGCAAAAACTGTGCTTGTTTACTAGCTAAGTCAGTAAATAACTTTGACATTACATAATATATGCTGAGTGGAAAGATTTCTATATTGTACCAGCAAGCTTCTTTGACATGTAAGAACATTTTGGTTCTACAGAAAAGCATTTTTCAAAATGAACAATATAGCCTTTTCAGTCAAGGCTAAGTATCATTTAGGTATATAGACATTCCGACCAGCCTGGCTCCATATATAACCAATGCCTTTATTAAAGAGCTGCTTAAAAACTCTTTTCAACGTGAACATACGTAACAATTGTTTGCTTAAACCACTGCTAAATAAAGACATGGCAGGTCAAAATGTGTTTTGTTTTAGAAGGCAGAACTTAGATATTTTTGGAAGCAATTCATACATAAATCCAGACACTACATAGTCAGATATTTTCCTCCTGCTGCATGGTACATTACATTACAATAATTTGGCAACAATATGAGGACTAGAACAATTAATAGAACAATTTCAGGGCTGTCTATACCCCTTGACGTGTAACAAAGGTGTCACACCCCTTTGTTACTCTTCATGGAATTACAAAGACAGACACACCCTTCTCATCCTTCCTCAGCTTTTTCTGTTTAGCCCCAAACTTGAATGATTACATTGCTGGTAAATTACACTACCACTTGTTCATCATGCATCTAATGCATGCTGAAGGAGTGTTTGGTGCATGAACAAGAAAAACTCCCCCCACATCTAGCACATGTCCAGAGAACTCACTCACTCAATCACTTTCTGAAACTTCTGAATGCTCACTAGGGTGGCAGGTTCATGGAGCCTATCCCAGGGTCACTAGGCGGGGTTACATTTTTTTACACGTTTTTCTATGCAGTTGTATGCATACCTGTTGGGTGAATGGCATGAATACTTTTCACTTTGTTGAGAAACAGCTCTACCCAAACAAAATAATGCTTGCATGGAAAATGATGGTTTCAGTTAGTGCTTAGGTTTCAGGAAGTCTATAGCACAGTACAGCATTCCAGCAATGTCTAGTTTTCCTAAGCCCCCATTATTCATTTCAATCGTACATTATTAATTTAGATTTAATTAGTTGCAGCCTCCACCATTACAACACATATAAATATAAATGACAAAAATATTTGTATATTCTTTGAGGGGGCATATAGTGAAGTATAGTGTATAGTGAGGAATACTTTCCCTGTTTATTCTGATTTGGAAAAGGACATTTTAATATCGCATTTTTCTGCGACATTAATTTCAAAACAAAGCATTATATAAAATGTTCCCTAGGACAATCCACATTTTATGTTTAATTTTTTCACAGTAAAAGCTTGAATTCATAATTAAACTATAGCAAAGTATAAAACAGAGAGCATATTTAAGAACTACTTTGTGTGATACAGGCTGGGCTGTTGTTCTTTACACATTTTAGTAAGGCATTTTTCTGCAAAATTGTTTTCAAAACAAAATAATATATAAAATGTTCCCTAGGACAATCCACATTTTATGTTTTATTTTTTACACAGAAAATAAACATGACATGACCAGGAGAGCCTCAATCCTAATAAGACAATGATAGTTATATTGGAAAAAAATAGCTTAATATTTTAATTGTGTGGTTTAATGCACCTGATCTTCATTTATTTAAAATAAACAAGGAAATACATATCTCAAGAACATCATCTGAAAGATGTCTGCAGGGTGTGGTTCAGATCACCAAGTTCTGTACTTTTCCAACAGGGTTTCATGTGACACCTAGTGACACCTATGTGGATCACAAAGTGTGTGTGAGTGTGTGTGTGTGTGTGTGCTGTTGCGTTCATTATTTTAATAACTGCAGTCATTAAAAACATTTAAGATGAAGTGAAACCATACACCAGGCATCACCAAATGGCGGACCGCGGTCTGGATCCGGACCGATTGAATGTTCTGTCCGGACCGTGACCAGTCTGGTAAATTCACAAGGTTGAGTAATTTTCATGGAACATTTTCATGGACGGTCGTGGGTATTGACAGCGGGCGCTGCTACTCCAGTTAATACAACAACAGCTTCACTCGTTACTTTACTAGTGATGGAAAGTTCGGCTTATTTCAGAGAGCCGTTTCAGAGGGGCCGGTGTTGCGCCAAAAAGTGATCGTCTGCCAGAACTTGATTGCCGTCCTCCTTAAAGCTGTAGCGCCTAGATTAACTTGCTTGATATCACGCAGGAGGGCTATATTTGACACATTATACTGCAAACAGACCCTTATAACTGCTAAAATACCTTGACAAATATTATAATATGCGGTTTTCAAGCTGCCAAAAAGTGATTACAGTTAATAACTTGTGACAGTCACAGGTTATGAGCTGCAATCATTTTTGGCAGCTTGAAAACTCCATGTTCTCTGTTTTAATGTTCCTTTACAGGTATTTCCGCAGTTATAAGGAACTGTTTGCATTATAATATGTCATATACATTTTGAGTAAACTATATGAAAATGCGGACAGAGGGGAAGGCTATAAGACACGAGATGGACTTCAGTTTGGACCTTCTACTGGGGCAAAATGTAATAACTAGACCTCTGTGAATTTTAATTGAATACCCGTGCCATACACAATATCACTGTGAACCCTGTATGCCAACCCTCCCTCTAAACACACACACAGAATCACATCCCATTTGAGTCAAATATTCTCCATGAGATTGGAGCGTGATCTCAGACCTGAGCTTATATAAAAATATTTTTTATTCTTCGAGGGAGGCCAACTTCAAAACTTTTCTTTGCTTGAATCTGTAGTGATGTCCCTGTAATGTATAGTATTTATTCTTTCCCTGTTTATTGTGATTTTAAGAAATGACAATTTATTATAGCTTTTTTTCTGCAAAATTTACTTCACTGTTTCTGTTGTTAAACACACTGGGGGGAAATAAAGAAGACCACATTTTATTTTATCACAAATAAAATCAACATGACATGACCATGAGAGCATAGCACCTACTAAGACAACAACAAATTTGAAATACATTGCTTAATATTTTAGTTGTGTGACTTATTTCACCTGATCTTTCTTTATTTACAATCCAAGAGAAAACACATACACGCGTGCACACACACTCAAAAACATCTCCTAGTTTATGATTCCGGACATTGTAAGTAATAGGTAAATCGCCAGTACGATTTCAGCAGGTTGTGGTTGAGATCACCTTTCTCGTTCTGTGCTGTACTTCCCCAACAGGGCTTCGCGTGAAACCTAGCGGTTGAAATCATGGTGTCTACACTATGTGGTTAATAAAGTGTGTGTGTGTGCTTGCTGTCGCGTTTATTATTATAATCACTACATAGTCATTAAAACACTTATGATGAAGTGAAACCGTACAGAATATAGCTGTAGACTGCAAAAACACAGAATTGAGAGAAACAAATGGCTTCTGATTCAGGACTTATACATTAGATGGCGCCGTGACCTCAGATATGATATTTTAGCTCATACACTAAAATAATATAGAGAACAACACGTGTGCAGGAATGGGCTTATAAATATTATAGTATTATATTATTTATACCATTTTAACTTTCTGTACGTACATAATATATTTTACATAAAGATTTCAGGAAATTACACAGAGTGTCTATGAAAAGAAGAAAACTGTGAAAAAAAAAAAAAAAAAAACAATTTATTAAAGGTGTTTCTATAAGAACGTTTAAGGGGTAGCCAAGCTAGGAATATCATTATTTAATGTAAAGTATAGGGCTGTATATATTCTAGGAAATAACTAACCTAATGTAAATAAGCTAATCATCTTAAAACTTCAGAAGCTGATTGAACTCATACTGAACCACAATCATGCGTTTTACACTATTAATGTAACATTCCCTGTCGGTGGCCGTTAGAGGCCGCCATTGTTTATGTTTACATGTAGGGATTATATTTTGACAAGGGAGTGAGTGTTCCCCTTTGGCTTGTCAGTAAAGGTCGTCAGCTGGTCAGGGATTTAGTAATAAATTGTAGTTTCCCATTTGTGTTTCAGTTCGTTTTATTTTTAATGTAAATTTTTATTTACATGAGTACAATACTTTAAAGTACTTTTTGACTTTTTGTGTTACTAATATGCTTAAATTAATGATCTATGTGATCTAGCAGTGGTAAAATTTCAGCCTTTGTGTAACACCTATGTCTGCAAAGACTTTAGGTTGGTAAATACAGCTCTACCGACTTAGACATGTCTGTTCTCCACTGACCCTCTTGCCTATTCTTTGAAATACATCTCAACAGAGGATATCTCAGTGGTATTAGTAATACAAAGCTTACTGTTAATGAGTATTACATTTTAAATATGAAGACAGCTGGATTACTTACAATTTTAGGGTAAAAACATTGCAGATTTAACCAATTAGCTTAAATTCTCCCTTAAAGTGCTTATCAGTGCTATGAGACCTTTGTGAAAAATGCTTTTGAGGGTGCGCAATGAAACATTCAACTATTATTCTACATTAATTTACCTTAATTCTTACAATCTTCTATACAATATTATTGAAATTTGATTGTTTTTTTCTTCTACATTAAAAAAATTATTCAAAGAAGAAAATAATATTCATACAAATTAATGCCAGTTATAGTTTTCAGAGGTTTACAATAAGAAATAAAAATCTTCTTGCAACACTGAGACAGCATTTTTGTCTGTTACTGATGAGGAAATCTCTCTTCACTTTCCTACCTTTTACAGTCTCAAAACCTTCCATATTTAATGAGATTTAAATCAGGTGTTTGACCATAAATCTGACTTCACCTTTTTAGAATCCAGTCTTGAGTTAAGGTTAGGGTTAGGGTTAGGGTTGGGGTTAGATTTGTTTTGACTGATGTTGTCTTCTTCTTTTCAAATTCAGTTTTTTGACTGATGAGAATGTTTTCTGATATATTCCAGTCATTCAGTGTATTCATGTTTATAATGTAATGAAATGCCCCAATATCATTTGCAGAGAAACATTTTTGTATCATGATGCTCCTATCTCCAAACTTCACTGGGGGGCATATTGTTCTTGGGATCATACATGCAACATTGCTAGCTTTCTAGGTAATTGTCTTTACGCAAAGCTTCTGCTATTTAGGAAGCTTCTTCCTGAATATATATACATATATATGGGAAATAAACAACATTCTTGGAGAATTCATTTAACATACCTGATTTAGCACATCGACTAACCACAAAGTTTGACATGAGTTGACATCAGTGTATATTTTTTAAGAAGGAAAACACACATTTCTACAGGGCTGCGGACCACCCAAATAACTTGTCTCCTGAGCTATTTAGGCAAGTGATCTGCCTGAGGCTAAATTCCAAGTTAATTATGACATTTTCAAAGAGAATA
>JBBKCR010000148.1:21942-35814 GCA_037577295.1 Ladigesia roloffi | reverse complement strand
ATTTATAATATTAAAAATTATGCCAAAGCAGACAGGTGTACAGATGATACAGCGAAAGAATATACAAAAAAAACAAAAAAAAACATGAATTCTTTGCTTCTAGTATACCTCCTAAATCTAGCAGAGGAGGAGGAGAACCGAGCTGTGTGTCGATGAAGAGTGCCTGGTCCAAGGGAGAACCTCCCGCATTCAGGGGAGAAGGAGGTGAACCCAGCTGTGTCTCTATAAAGAGTGACTGGTCCAAGGGAGAACCTCCTGCATTCCGTGGAGGAGGAGGAGAACCCAGCAGTGTGTCTATGAAGAGTGACTGGTCCAAGGGAGAACCTCCTGCATTCACAGGAGAAGGAGGAGGAGAACCCAGCTGTGTGAAGAGTGACGGGTCATACGGCAGAGGAGGTGTTCCCTCTGGTCTAGAGTGAGTTCTTGCTTTTCAGTGTAACTCTTTGTAACAATTAAAAAACTTTAATAAAAAATAAAAAAACCCACACACATCTTCCAGTGGTTCCATGAGTTTGAACCTGAACAATGGAGACGGACAGTCCAGCAAGTCCAGTCTCTGGTTATAAAAGACAGTCCAACACAACCTGTCTCTGCATGTGAAGGAAAGTCCAGCACAACCAGTCTCTGACTGTGAAGGACAGTCCAGCACATCCAGTCTCTGGTTATCACTTTAATGCTGTGCTTCAGTTGGGGATATTCATAACACTGACTTTCATAATCTTTTTAAACCATAATTAACCTGACAATAATCTAATCGAGAACAATCAGTTGAGCTGTTATGCATCTCAGGACTCTTGAGGCTTAGAGACATGGTGCTTCAGGGTGTAGGACATAATGAGAACCAAGGACAAAGTTAAATTTACTAAATGAATTACAAAATAAATATTTACACCAGCTTTTAGTTTATAATGTACGCCTGCCTTGCTCTTCCATCCTGTGGCCATTTTATTAGAAACCCCTCAAAGCTCCACTCTACAGGTGTGCAGTTACAGACTATGGTCCATCTGTAGTTTATCAGGCCCCCAAACCCATTTATCCCCAGTTATATATACTGATGTACAGTGTTTATTTACTCTCTGTTTGACTTTACATATAAATATTTCTTTTAGTTTATAAACAGTGCTGAGTATTGAACTTGCATTGGCTAAAATGAAAGAATCCAGAAATCATCGACCTGATCTGCATCAATATTGTAGTTGATTCTGATAAAATGGCGAATAGGTGTAGGTAAGAGGACATTTTAAACTGGATACACAGTGTAAAATATTAGATTAATAGTCTAATTTGGACCAGTTCCTTATGATCATGTTTGTTGATGTTTGTGTTCGACACACATTAGGTGGTGTTCCACTGGACCAGCACTGATCACACACATTCTGGTGGAGGAAACTGGAGACCTGCATGACTCCTACACACCAGTGGATCTTGAACTGCTCAGAGTTACCGAGAAACTCAAAACCAGCATGAAGAACAAGTACGAAAGCTTATTTGAGGGAATCAGAACAGAAGAGAATACAACCCTCCTGAACAGGATCTACACTCAGCTTTACATCATAGAGGGAGAGAGTGGAGGAGTAAATGAAGAACATGAGGTTGTCCAGGTGGAGAGAACCTCCAGGAAACAGCAACAAGACACTCCAATCACCTACTCAGAAATCTTCAAACCTCTATACATCATTAATAATGAAGAGGTAGAAGAAGTTCAGAAGATCAGAAGTGTTCTGACTAAAGGCATCGCTGGAATCGGGAAAACCGTCTCTGTGCAGAAGTTCATTCTGGACTGGACTGAAGGAGAAGCCTGTCAGGATGTAGATTTCATGTTTGTTCTTCCGTTCCGGGAGCTGAACTTGATTAAAGATGATCAGTTCAGTCTTCATGGACTTCTGTGTGACTTCCATCCTGAGATCAGAGATTTGGACCTGAAGATCTATGATGATCTGAGGACTGTGATCATTTTTGATGGTCTGGATGAAAGCAGAATCCCACTGGACTTTGAAGAGTGTAAGAAAGTGTCTGACATCACCATGAAATCATCAGTGGGAGCGTTGATGACGAACCTGATAAGAGGAGATCTGCTTCCCTCTGCTCGGATCTGGATCACCTCCCGACCAGCATCAGCCAATCAGATCCCTCCTCAGCACATCGACCGTTTGACAGAAATCCAGGGGTTCAGCGACCCTCAGAAGGACGAGTATTTCAGGAAGAGGATCAGAGATGAAGACCAAGCCCAGAGAATCATCTCACACATTAAGAAAGCCAGGAGCCTCCACATCATGTGTCACATTCCAGTCTTCTGCTGGATTTCAGCCACTGTTCTTCAGAGAATCATCAGAGAGCCTCAGACAGAAATCCCTCAAACTCTGACTGAGATGTACTCACACTTTCTGCTCACTCAGATAAACATAAAGAATCAAAAGTATGAGGAGAAAGAGGAGAGAGACTCAAAGGACCTGCTGAAGTACAACAGGCCCATGTTTCTGAAACTGGCTAAACTGGCCTTCAACCAGCTGATGAAGGGAAACTTGATGTTCTATGAAGAGGACCTGAGAAAGAGCGGCATTGATGTCACTGAGGCCTCGGTGTATTCTGGGATCTTCACTGAGATCTTCAGGGAGGAATATGTGTTTTACCAGAAAAGGATCTACTGCTTTGTTCATCTGAGCTTTCAGGAGTTCCTGGCTGCAGTTGCTGTGTTTCTTATGTATGAGGAGTGGCCTGACAGTGAGTGTAGTGATGGAGAGGGGAGTGACAGAGAGAGGAGTGATGGTGAGAGGAGTGACGATGAGCAGAGTGACAGAGAGAGCAGTGACAGAGAGAAGAGTGACAGAGAGAGGAGTGACAGAGAGAGGAGTGACAGAGAGAGGATGGACAGAGAGAGGAGTGACAGAGAGAGGAGTGAGGGTGAGAAGAGTGACGGTGAGAAGAGTGACGGTGAGAGGAGTGACAGTGAGAGGAGTGACAGAAAGAGGAGTGAAAGAGAGAAGAGTGACAGAGTGAAGAGTGACAGAGAGGGGAGTGACAGTGAGAAGAGTGACAGAGTGAAGAGTGACAGTGAGAGGAGTGACAGTGAGAGGAGTGACAGTGAGAGAAGTGACAGTAAGAGGAGTGACAGTAAGAGGAGTGACAAAGAGAAGAGTGACAGAGTGAAGAGTGACACTGAGACGAGTGACAGTGAGATGAGTGACAGTGAGACGAGTGACAGTGAGAGCAGTGACAGTGAGAGGAGTGACAGTGAGAGGAGTGACAAAGAGAAGAGTGACAAAGAGAAGAGTGACAGAGTGAAGAGTGACAGTGAGAGGAGTGACAGTGAGAAGAGTGACAGTGAGAAGAGTGACAGTGAGAAGAGTGACAGAGAGGGGAGTAACAGAGAGGGGAGTGACAGTGAGAGCAGTGACAGTGAGAGCAGTGACAGTGAGAGCAGTGACAGTGAGAGGAGTGACAGTGAGAGGAGTGACAGTGAGAAGAGTGACAGAGAGAGGAGTGACTGTGAGAGCAGAAAGGGCTCTAACATGGTTCCACTGGATGATGTGCTGAAGGTACTAGTGGATAAAGCTGTAAAGAGTCGGCATGGAAACCTGGATCTTTTCCTCCGTTTCCTGATGGGCCTCACACTGGAGTCCAATCAGAAACTCCTGCAGGGTTTACTGACCAACACACACAACAGATCAGAGAGAATCACAGAGCACATCAAGCACATACTTCAACAGAATGATGGTCCCATCTCTATGGAGAGAGCCATCAACCTGTTCCTCTGTCTGTCTGAAATGAAAGACCAGTCTCTCTCCAGAGAGCTTCAAGAGTTCCTTAAATCAGGAAAACAGTCAAAACAGTCTCTCTCTCCTGGACAGTGTTCTGCACTCGCTTGCATGTTTCTGACCTCAGGGCAGGTTCTGGATGAGCTGGACCTGAAGAAATACAGAACATCACAGGAGGGTTACATGAGACTGATTCCAGCTCTGAGTGTCTGCAGGAAAGCTCTGTAAGTCCTTCATTTATACCCTGTGTTTGAATATTGGTGAAAAACAGCATCATTAACCAAATATCAGTTAATTAGAAATTTTGAAATAACTGAATATTGTAAATTGCTCTGCTTGGACAGTTATCAGAACCCACTCCCATGTGGCTCCACCTTACTGATGCAATATCAGTACAAGTACACTGATATTAATGGGAAGATAAAAGATATATATACTGTTGTGTGTCTCCTTGAATGTATGGAACGGAGAGACCGGCGAGTTGCCACTGGGTAAAGGCTTTTATTGCTAGAATATAATACACAGCAGAAACAGGCCTGGGGGCTGTAGAGGTAAGAAAGAAAACACAAAGTATTATACACGGCTACTGATTTGACTAGTATGTCCCCATGACACAAACTAAGGCAATACGAACATGAATAGTGCCTAATGTCTGGGGCTGTTGAGAGAGGGGGGCTTGACAAAAAAAGAGAGCTAGCCTGGAAATGAGAGCTAGGCCAAAGCTGAGAGTTAGGCTGGAGCTCCAGCCATATGTGGGCTTAGAGGGGCGTCTCAGAGGACGCCATCTTGGAGCCGACTCATCTTTTCCTTGTCCTCTGGGATCTTTTCATCTCCCTAGAACCGGGGCCAACGGTGAGCAGGGTCCACACTTGGTGATTGATTGAAAATTACTCCACAATCGACTTGTAGATCCTGATTGACTTGTTGGGGACCCAAGTTGGGTCGACAGCCGTAGTTGATATATTTTATGTGTATCTCAGGCTGACAGCCCATTCTGGACTTTAGTAGTTTATTAGAGATGCCCATGACGTGATGAATGTTCAGGCAGCTCAAAGTTCCAGACAATTCTAAAACCCCGGACGGATGCATTTTCAAGGTCTTAAAAAAAGGACATCTGGTCACCCTAAGGATTAAGAAATTCCCTGTGACTGTCCAATAGCATAACATTTTACCTCAGAGTCAGGTTAATAATACCTGTTCTGCATACATCCTGAGTCATCTACATACATCCTGTGTCATTGGTAGCATTGTGGTTGGGTACAGACTTGTTTTATACTTTGTGTGCTTTTAGGGATATTTCTTTGAAGTGGTCTCCTAAAATTGTTTTTTGTTGGTTAAAGAGTAATGGTAAATCATTTAAAGATATAAGCAACTTATTGTAGAAATAATAAATTTTAGAAAATGTATATATTTGAGTTAGAGAGGAAAGTAATTCATGTGCATATTGTGGAAAGAAAACAAGTTGTACATGATAGTCAAAGTGTTTGTCTTGTACTGTATATTGCAGTTTCACATTTCCCTGTGTCATTAAACATGTGGACCGAGAGTAGTGACTTCAGAGTCTTGATATAGGGAAGGTGCTGACTGTACCGCCGTAGCAGAGGCAGTACAGTGATCATGCACAAACTGCACACTTTTTTTCTTTCAAGTTCTCAGTACTCTGAACATTGCAGTCGATTAATTAATGACTGATGGGATGGGGACTCTGAACTAATGTTGGGTGATTGGTTGATGTCGTCAAGGTCTGGTAGTTCTGCGTTTCCTGGTTGCTCCACAGCTGGTTAATCAGTGAGAAGATCATCAGCATCAGACACTCAGTCATCAGTAGCATCTGGCCAAAGTCTGTTGGTTGACTGCTTCTGTTGGTAGGCTGGTCACTGCAGTCAGTTATCACTGGGATATGGTACTGGAAAGCTGTTGGGTCTGGACCAGTGGAATAAATGGGCTGTCTGTAAGCTCGTCATTGTTGTGTCTGTCTGGTGCAGGGAATGGACGCACAGAACAAGAAGATGTAGGTGCACACAGTTCTTTACTTTTAACTTACAGTTCACGGCCACACCGTGCACTTCCTTTTCTTAACTCAAAGTCTGTGGACAGTAGGCTACCCGCCCGCACAGAACGGTGCCAATGTAGATTCTAGATAAGGTTTTCTTTCTCCTTTCAGGTTCCGTAGGTGCTTGCTTCTCAGTCTGCAAAACACACACAGGGTGTTACTTCTACCACCTTATAAGGACCACTTTATCCTGGTTCATCCCACTTTCTCCTGAGCTGTTTTATGTACAGCTGGTCTCAGTGGTTTCACAGGTTCGCCCTCTGGCTCGGCCTCTGCTAATTTTGATTTATAGCTTTATGTATATTAGTTAGTTGACTCATATGAGCCCTTAACTCTGCCTCCAACTGCTCCAAAGGGGGTCCATTATAGGGTTCCCTGTAATGCATTACAGGCTTATGTTTTTCAGTAAGCATCTGATGAGGAGTCAGGTGGGTTATTCTGTTGACTTACATGTGGTAAAGCATCAATTCTAAAGGTATTCTGCACAAATGTAATATATTTTTGCCTTCACGGTCTCCAACATCCCCTGAGACTGGGGATGATAGACACATACTTATCATTGTTTGATTCTCAATTCTTGCTATATCTTTTTTATTGACAGGATTCCAAAACTTGGAATGACATCTCTTGTCAGAAACTTAAACACAGTTCCAGCAAATTTATCCTTAGATGGGGTCGATTCCACCCATCTACAACATCTGTCAATAACCACAAGCATGCACCTATTTCCTCTTTCTCACTTAATGATGTCCGCATAGTTGGTTACTAGGGGTGGAGCTGAATCCGAATCCGGTATTCCGAAATACACAAATAACATGTTTTTTACGAATACGGTATTCGGACAAATACAAATTTGTATTTGAGCAACAAAAACCTTCATGGTTTCTCCATAATCCATTGCAGCCTTGTTTTGCTCCCCGGTAACTACACATAGCCTTTTCATACACTGTTTTCTGTCCCTGTATATCCAGTCTTCCAGGATGGTTATGGGCTCTATTGCTAAAATTGGAGCTATTGTGAACATCAGTAAAATTACTTCCTTTTAGGGGTGGGCAGTATAAACACAATATCCAATAAAAATGATATGAATTTGGCCAATGGTAGTGATTTTGACTATACTGTGGAATCATTGCTAAACTGCTAAACTTAAAATAAGACAGAAAAAAAATAACAAAAAGGAACAAAAGACATAAAAAAGGAACAAAGTGAAGAGGCTGACTTGTTATTGAGTGAATTAGATATTTCAGATCAAAATATAACAAAATATAATATTGAATTCACTTTGTCTTAATAGACTAGATGGCTGTGACTTCCCACCATTATCATATGAAGTTCTAGGATCAGTTCTACAATCATCAGACTCGTCCTTGAAAGAGCTGGATCTCAGTAACAATGACCTGCAGGATTCAGGAATGAAGCTGCTTTGTGCTAGTCTGAAGAGTTCCCACTGTAAACTGGAGATCCTCAGGTAAACTCTCTGGAAATTGATGGTTTAATTATAAAATAAGCTGAGAAGGTGTAAGAAAATGAAAATTCCTCATTTTGTCTATGTGCTATTTGAACAATATACTTTTCATTTTCATTTACACTCTTCAGGAATGCTTCGTCCGCCCTACTGCAAAATATCTTCTAAGTTTAACAGTATCATAAACTGGTTCAACAGTGGTGGTAGTAACTTTCTGTGCTGCTAAACAGATAGCAACTTACGAAGAAAATCTTAACAGAGATTGCCAAATTTGCTATTTTAATCTTGATTAGTGATTTAATTATCAGGTAAGGCACATTTAGTTAACTGCAAAAATAAAGTGGTCTATGAGGAGCACATTTAGTCCATTCCTATAATTAAATGTAACATTTATTGAATTTGCTTTGCCTTTACAGACTAACTGGCTGCCATTTAAAAACAGACTCCTGTGACGATCTGGGATCAGTTCTACAATCAGCAAACTTGAAAGAGTTGGACCTCCGTAACAATGACCTGCGGGATTCAGGAGTCAAGCAGCTCTCTGCTGGACTGAAGATTTCACAGTGGAAACTGAAAACACTCAGGTGAACCTTTGGTCAATTAATTGTTTAAATACAAAGTAAGATGAGAAGGTGTAAGAAACTGAAAACAAATAACTTTGTCTATGAATCTGTAGCCATTAATGAAGTATAAAAAACACAAACATGTAATTTGGTGTTTAAACAATATACTAGCTCCTCATAGAAAACTGTTTATGCTGCTGAACATGTGACGTTAAGTTAAAAAAAAAGTCTTAGAAGACAATGCCTAGATTAACTGTTTTAATCTGGATTGTCAGTTGAATTATCAGTTTAGGAAAATTCAATTTTTTTCTGAAAGCAAAACCAAAGTGGCCCATGGAGGGCACATTTGCTCAATTCCAGTTCCTGTGATTAAAATGTAACATATATTGAATTCACTTTGCCTGTACAGACTAGCTGCCTGCAACTTAAGGTCAGAGTCCTGTGAAGATCTGGGATCAGTTCTACAATCAGTGAACTGCTCCTTGAAAGAGCTGGACCTCAGTAACAATTACCTGCGGGATTCAGGAGTGAAGCTGCTCACTGCTGGACTGAAGAGTTCCCACTGTAACCTGGAGATACTCAGGTGAACTTACTGTAAATTGATTGTTGAATCATAGAGTAAGCTGAGATGGTGTAAGAAATTGTAAATTGATAATCTTTTATACGTCTGCATCCATTCATCAAATATAAAACAAACACACATGTAGCTTAATGTTTAAACAATGTACTATTGTTCATGAATTCTTCTTCACTTATTCTGTAAAATCTGTTTTAACTTTAACTGGATCATGAACTGGCCCTACAGTCATGGTATTAATTTATTAATTTATGAGTATTATCGGGTTAAGAACACCCTGTGAACTTATGTTTCTAATGCAACAACAAATTGGCCAATGGTGAGCACGTTCACTACATTCTAATTCCGGGTATTAAAATGTAACATTTATTGAATTCATTTTGCTGTTACAGACTATGTAGCTGCTGTTTAAGATCAGACTCCTGTGAAGATCTGGGGTCAGCTCTACAATCATCAAACTGCTCCTTGAAAGAGCTGGACCTCAGTAACAACAAGCTGTGGCATTTAGAAATGAGGTTCCTCTCTGCTGCACTCAAGAGCTCCCACTGTAAACTGGAGATACTCAGGTGAACTCTTTGCAAATTAAATGTTTATCCATAAAGTGTGGTGAGAAGGTATTGAAAATTGATAACTTTGTCTATAAATCTATAGCCATTCATGAAATGGAAAAGACAAAATATGTAGTGTGCTATTCAAACAATATGCTATACTTTTTTCTAGAATGATTCTTTCTCTATAAAGTAAAATTTGTTCTGAGTTTAACAGTATCACAAACTGGCCCCAAAGTCATGTTAGTAAAGTTTATATGCTGCTAAACAGGTCACATCAACTTACAAATACATTTTTAAAAGAGAATGTCTAGATTTGGGGCTGTAATCTGGATTACTGATTGTATTTTCAGGTTAGGAACATCCAGTGATGTTATTTCTGAATACAAAAACAAAGTGGCTCATGGAGTGCATTCTCTTCATTTGAATTCCTATGATTAAAAATTTGAATTCACTTCACACTCTACAGACTAGGTGGCTGCAATGTACGATCAGACTCCTGTGAAGATCTGGGGTCAGCTCTACAATCATCAAACTGCTCCTTGAAAGAGCTGGACCTCAGTAACAACAATCTGTGGCATTTAGAGATGCAGCTCCTCTCTGCTGCTCTCAAGAGTTCCCACTGTAAACTGGAGATACTCAGGTGAGTCTTCCATGAATTCATACTTTAATGATAACCTCAGAAGACATACTATACAGAAAACAGATAAAAAATTGTGTTAATTAATCTCTAGCCCCTTATGAAATTTAGACAAACATGCCCGGTGCTAGTTAAACAATATAGTTTACTTTTTTATTTACACTGTTCAGAAATTCTTACTCCACTATACCTCAAATATGTTTTAAGTTTAACTGTATCATGAACTGGCCGGACAGTCGTGGTAGACAATTTTCCACAATTTACCAAGAAAATTTTAAAAGAATATGCCTTGATTCATTAATCGGAATTACTGATTTAATTATCAGGTTAGGAACATCCAGTGAAATTATTTTTGAATGCAAAAACAAAGTGGCCTACAGCCCAGTTCCTCTGATTAAAATGTAACTTATATTGAATTTAGTGTGTCTTTACAGACTAGCTGGATGCAATTTAAGGTCAGAGTCCTGTAAAGATCTGAGTTCAGCTCTACAATCGACAAATTTCTCCTTAAAAGAGCTGGACCTCAGAAACAATTACCTGCAGGATTCAGGAGTGAAACTGATCTCTACTGGACTGAAGAGTTCACACTGTAAAGTAGAGACACTCAGGTGAGTCTTTAGGGAATTCATACTTTAATGAAAAGGTAAGTTAGAAGATATAATAAACTGAAAACCGATACAAGACTTGGATCTGCAGTGTGCTGTTTAAACCATACAGTGTGTTGTTCCACAATATTATGCTGCAAGAGCACCTGCAAATTGTAAAAAAACACAAGTGTTATGTGTTAAAAATGCCTATAAATGCATATTTTTTCATTTTGACCCTAAATATACCCCCAAATATGCTCCCAAATTGTAATTTCATTTTAAACTTAATGCTCCTGGATTGGCTACTTTTTTATATTTTATATGGAAATGTAGCTGAATTTACATTAAATTACATTAAATTGCCACAAACGTGGAGGATATTTGTGGTCTCAACAAATCTTCAGAGATTTCCACATTTATGATTTAGGTACTAAGAAAAAAATCTGCGAATGACTAGCAACACAAATTCTGAATCTCGAATTTGCTGGGGTTTACTGTATACTATTCTTTTCCCTTTTCTTCATTTATACTATAAAATCTGTTCTAAGTTTAAAAGTATAATGAACTGGCATTATAGTCATGGTAGTAAACTTTCTATGCATGCTAAAATGAGATTTGCTGCTTCGATTACTAATCGATTGAACAGTTTTGGAATCTCCAGTGGGCTTAATTCTGAAAACACCAAAAAAACACATTCACTCCATTCCAATTCCTCCGATGAAGATAATGAATTCACTTTACCTGTACAGAATAGCTGGCTGCAATTTAAGTTTAGGTTCCTGTGAAGATCTGGGATCAGCTCTCCAATCAGTGAACTGCTCCTTGAAAGAGCTGGACCTCAGTAACAATGACCTGCAGGATTCAGGAGTGGAGCTGCTCTCTGCTGGACTGAAGAGTTCCCACTGTAAACTGGAGATACTCAGGTGAGTCTTCAGTGAATTCTTGAATGATAAAGTAATCTAAGATGGAATAATCAACTGAAAACTGAAAAGAGTACTGTAGTGTGCTATTACACTGTTCTGGAATGCTTGTACCACTATATTGTAAAATCTCTTAATGTACAGTATCGTGAACTGGCCTGGTTGTAAAACAGGGAACAACAACTTACAAAGAAAACCAGAAAATGCCTATATTTACTTTTTAAATCTGCATTACTGATTGAATTATCAGGTTAAGAACATACAGTGAGTGATAAGTTCCTCCAGCTCTCCTGAGTGCGGGCAGGAACAAATTCAGACTCAAATGTCCATGGTATACTTTCTATTTTTCTTCAAAACAAACAAAAACAGGCTTGAGGGCTTGAAACAGGATGCAATGCTTTCTAGGTCGGGCCACAATTAAATTAAATACAACATTTCAACAAACCCATAAACCAAATAAAAACTAATATCCTCTGAGCACAATAATACTGACAAGAATGGATAAAATAGCTTAACTTACCAGATCTCTGAGGGGAAAAACTGGGCTGAAATAGACACTGTATGCTTTGTGCTGATATATATTATTTGGTATATTTTATTGCTGTTGGGGATCTAACTGTTCACAGAGTTGTTTTTTGTGTTTTATTACTGGCCTTTGTATCAGTTTTGTTTAAGAATCATCTGTCCTTCTTATCCTTTCTGCAGATTATCTGGTTGTATGGTTACAGAAGAAGGATGTTCTGCTCTGGCTTCAGCTCTGAACTCAAACCCATCCCACCTGAGAGAACTGGACCTGACTTATAATCACCCAGGAGAGTCTGGAGTGGAGCAGCTGTCTGCTTTTCTGGACGAGCCAGATTGGAGACTGGAGAAGCTGCAGTATGTCTGTTTGTTATTATTCATTTAGTCATGTGTGAGTGTGAGTGGGAGTGGGAGTGGGAGTGTGTGTGTGTATGCGAGATTGTGAGAGAGATAGTCAGGGGTAAACTTTACAGCTGTCGATCGTCTGTCATTGCTATATTGTGAGAGCACATTATGCATTTATCCACCAGAAATCTGCGCTGTGATTATGGAAGATGACAATGCACTGGGTGGGGCGGGACACTGGAAAGAAGGGGTGTGGTGAGGCACATAGTGCAAAATTGCTATATTATGAGAAGTCATTGCGCCACTGACCAGAAAAAACCTGGTTTTAGATCATTCGCGCATTGTTCAAAGGCTATAATATGAATATGGACGTCTGTTGACAATGCGCCCACACGCAGCTTCTTTCATAAGCAGGAGCGAGCAGCTGCGCACATTTAAAAAAACGTTTTCATGTGAGGGAAAACTTTATGCAGTCCTCGAAATATAAAATTCACCATGATTATTGTTAAAATACATATTAATTATCAGTGATTTCTCCAATCAACTAAGTTTTGTGAGTATTATAACAAGTAACTGGCGGTCTATTTGACCAATAGTGCCGGACACATAGGTAAATAAATA
Organism: Ladigesia roloffi; assembly: GCA_037577295.1. NCBI lineage: Eukaryota > Metazoa > Chordata > Actinopteri > Characiformes > Alestidae > Ladigesia > Ladigesia roloffi. Next base: position 23,218 of record JBBKCR010000148.1, on the reverse strand, counting down.
CACGTTTCAAGCGAGGTTGTCAAGAAAAATGAAACTACATCACCAGCTCATGTCATGAAGCTGGCAGCGGCCACTGGGGGGCGCTGCAGACCTACAGGACAGGACACAGCTGTAAGAACTTTGCTTCATGTCTTCACCGCATTATACAGCACACACCACTGACCATGCCCCGGTTATTTAAAGGGAGTGAGAGTGTGAACTCTGATTGGTTCATTGCATGCTACGGCCAAGACACACCTATGAATAATTTCCTCATTTAGGACAACCCATTTGAACTTTGCGCCAGGCACAAAGTTAATTTTTCCTGCTGTGATTATACTGTTCTGCGCTGGCCCCTCCCCTAAAGACAACTTCAGACAACGCACGACTGACCGTGAAAATCAGGCCTTAGAACTGCAGCCGATGTCAATGACTAAACACTAGATTCATTTGCACACTGGAAATTCTACTGCTAAATTTATTCAAATGCATATCCATATCCAGTCTTAAGTATTTTATGTTAGATTTGCGTTGTAGAAACTTTTAGATTTGAAAACTTTTCCAGTTGTGCTAATATTAAGCACATACATACTTGTACTTATTTCTTATTCCTTGTTTGTTTTTAGTGTCTTAATTCCAGATTTTATTACTTGTTTATTTTGGTGTCTTAAAATAAATGGTTTTATGCTTAATTTAAATGATCTTAAAATATAATTCTGCACAGTCAAAAGGAGCGATTCAGGACATTTAGGAGTGATTTCACTGCATGTTGTACCTGTATTACTATGCATGTGAAAAATAAAAATCTTGAATCTTGAGCCACTTTAAGGAGATTTATTGATAAAAAACATACAAAATAGAATAAAAAACAAACAAACCATTTGTACAAATATTTACAAATAATAATAAAAAGTGAGTGAGTACATTTCAGCAATCACTCACAATCCTGTTACTGCCATGATATCTCCCGCCTGCATTTACCACATGTGTATCCGTAGCAGTGAACACATCGCACAGTGGCATGATTGATCTTGCATTGGCGTTTGACCTGGCACATGGCTCTTTTTCCAGGGCTAGGTGTGGAGGGTTGTGTCCGAAGCAACTGTTCTTTTCTTTCCTTCTTCGCAGCCATATGAGCCATATGTATGATGGCCCAGACATGGTTTACCCTGAACAGGCCCAGTGATGGCCCAGACATGGTTTACCCTGAATTGGGCCATAACAGGCCCAGTGATGGCCCAGACATGGTTTACCCTGAATTGGGCCATAACAGGCCCAGTGATGGCCCAGACATGGT
>JBBKCR010000148.1:2322-12430 GCA_037577295.1 Ladigesia roloffi | reverse complement strand
TAATTATGCACACCTGATATAGGGTGTTGTTGTCATTAGACCACACCCCTTCTCATTACAGAGATGCACATCACCTAGTATGCTTAATTGATAGTAGGCTTTCGAGCCTATACAGCTTGGAGTAAGACAACATGCTTGAAGAGGATGATGTGGACAAAATACTTATTTATATATAATTATATTTATAATAATTCTGCACAACCTGTATTGGTGCCGATTAATCGGCAAAACGGATATTTCGGTCAAACTCTACTCTTGATAATGAAATGCATCGGTGGTTTTACTGACAACTTTGCAATATTGTTCATATGAGGCAAAGAATGCATACTGAAACTACAGAACACATTAGGAACCACAGGGGGCATTCTGTTTCATTTTTTTAAAATTGCTCTGTATTGTTCATATGATCCCATTCACTCACTTCCATAGCCTGAATGTCCATGGTCATAGCGTTCGAGATTCCTTTCATAAGACGACCTGTCATAGCCCGGCCTGGTGTAGAGCTCCCGATCCCGGCTGGACCGGCCCTGGTGCTCCCGCACGTCCCGGTCCCGCTCCCGGAACGTCGACCGTGCCGGACCTGCAGGCAACCTACAGAGAAACCAACAAGAACAGAATGATAAACATCTTATCTGGATCAACAACAAGAAACCGTTTTATCGAAACATAAAAAAAAAAAAAGATATTCATCATGAAAGCTCATAACACCCTAGGATCAATAAAAACAGCACCTCTCATCTCGGGAGTACCGATCTCTTTCATATCGCTCGCGTTCAAAATCCGCGGGAGGTCTGTCTCGGACCATTTCTCTGTCCCATTCCCGTCCATACTCCCGCTGGTCCGAGTAGGGATCGCCTCGCCGATCATAATACGGTTCTCGGCGGCCAAGAGGCTCTAATAAGGGGTAGAACTTTAGAACACCTATGGCAAATCCAGCAATGGCTTGTATTAACTGTTACAAAAAAACAACAATGACTACAAACAACACTAACCTTTCTCATATCGATCAGAAGGATCTGGCCTCAGAATGATTCTTTCGCCGTACGAAATTCTCTCCACCTTGTTACCCATGTCTGTTTGTAGAGAAAATACCATATAATGTAGTCAAATTAGAGGTCGACCGATATTGAACTTTAACGATACCGATAGCTAGGTTGGTCCGTACTTGCCGATAACCAATCAATTAACCGATAGTTTTTAAAATGGATACTGGATTTAAAAAAACACAACAATCCATGTAAAATACTAAAACTAACAAAAAAACAGTACTGAATCATGAAAATGTGCTATATGAAATAAATATGAATATACTAATATATATTGAGGTAAATTATAGACATGGTTTCAAACCAAAACTAAATGTAAACCCAGAAAAACTTTCGGTGTGGATTTTTGCCGATAACCGATATCGGTGCCTATTCATTGGCAAAACCGATATATTGGTCAACTTCTAATTCATATCCCTGATAACACCAAGGAAAAACATCAATCTGCGAATGTCAGCATACGCATACCTTGACCATGACCGTAGTCCACCGTTTTGGCGATGAGTGTGGATGTGGGCACCGGTGCTAAGGGGCCATGGAGGAAATCTGTAACTGTTGTTGCTGTGGGCAACCCAGCATCCAACTGTCTTCCAGAAACAGGCGGTCCAGGTTCAGACAGGATGTTGGTCGTCTTTTAGACAAAGAAAAGAAAGAAGAAATTGTCTCAACAGCAATTTTTCCATGAAAATAATAATAAAAGAACAATAAATATGTATTTTATTTTCAAAGTGCCTTTCAGGTCACCAAAGGATGCATTACAAACATTAATAAAATACGAATACAATGAAATAAAATAAAAGCATATGATAGAATGAAAAAAACTGATAAAAAACCTGAGAGATTACATAATACAGTAAGTAAATTATTGGGTTTAAAGAAAAACTGCCATACCTGCAGGGCACTTTTAACCTCGGGAGGAATCTCAAGACCCAGGAGACCAACAGGAAGCTCCGCTGGGAGACTGGCAGATTCTGGCATTGAGGGATCTCCCAAAACCTTTTTACTCTCCTGAAGCTCTCTGTCGGCACAGTGAGGAAAATATCAGTCTCACAAACCAATACCATACAAATACACAAACACTAATATCCACCAATCACACGAGTCTGCTTGTGTCCACAATTGACCCTGAAACAGAAGTCTGGTTTACTTTCCCTTTGAAATAAGATAGACTTTCCCTGAACCCTCCCGCTTTCTTCAAATTAATCTATAATTCAGCTTCTTCATGTCCAAAAAATGGCCAACAAGGCTTTTTTCAATCAGTTTGAGTATAAAATATCCATTCCTTTTTATGTTTTAATCCTTCAAATTCCACTTTGTTTGCGCAAAGCTTTGTTAGAAAACAACCTTAAAATGCACATTTTCTATATTTTAAATGCTACTGGACTGTCTCGTGGTATTTATCGCGCAGTCCAAAATATGGAAATGATGAATTATTTATCTGACATGCTGAAGGTCTTGCCTGTGTCAGAATTGTGTTCATTTGTTCCACTGGAGCGCAGTGAGCATCACACACCCCTGTTGGAAACTAAGATTATTATATAAAGTTTCTCACTTAGCCAAAGATAGATAAATTACATAATATGGTAAAATAAAAAATAAAAACATTAAAAACTATATTTCTCAAGTGTGGAGTTTATAGTGAAAGCTTTTAAAACAAAACTGTATGATTTAACAGTGTAAATAACAAGTAATTCAAAATTTTAATTTCAATTGGCCAGGAGTGTCCACAAAGGAGTTGAGTGTTACAGGTTATATGGAGATTATATTGATATCTTTATTTAGTTGGTGTTAAGTTAATGAAAAGACCTGAAAAGGTCATCCAGACCCTTGGTAAATTTTATCCCATCTGCATTAACACAGCAAAAAAATGTTAAAAAGAAATTGGACACAAATGGCCAGAAGGTTAATCCTGTTCCATGGAACAGGACCCAAGTTGTTTGGTTGTAATGTTGCTTTCATCAATAAAAATTGTGCCAAATATCGTCATCAACGAATATTTATCACGTGACAAATACCAGACAAGATGCAACATAAACGCTGGTCACGTGATGATAACTATTACTAAAAATATGTTATATTATTGATTAATAAAAACGAGACTAATTATGGTTTATGCTAAAATGTCTTCATTTTCATTGACTAAAACAAGACAAGATATTATTTCCTGTACACTAGGGAGGGGAAAATAAAAAATTGGGATGCTCCTATTTTATTAAATTTATTTAAATGTATGTGTGTTGCTAAAAATCAAATGTGTGTTGCTTGAATCAAATATTAGACTAAAACTAAAATTAATACAGGCAGCCAAATACACCATTAGTTGGTTGGAATAAAGTCCTGCATCACCCTCCGCCATTTGGGAACAAGACTAAAAGGCCTCATGTATTCATACAGAATTCTTGTACCTTATCATTTTCAGCTCCTGTGCAGCTTTGAGGATGATCTCGTGCTGTCGTTGGGAAAGAGCCAGCACGGCTTTAGCTGCACCGGCAGACGTCTGATCAAGAGCGGCATCGTGAGTGGTGGCTGGAGGAGCAGCAGCATGTCCGACTGTAATCTCAGGGTTCCTTCCATAAAGTGAAAGAGGCTCCTCAGCGCGGTGAGGGTATGTTCTCTCAGGGAGTGGAGGAGGAGGTGGTGGCGAAGACCGGTCCCATTCAGGACGCGAGTGGAACGGGGGTTCCCGGTCTCGATGGGGAGGACCATCGGCATAACCAGGGCCTCTTCGTTCTGCTCGAATTCGATTCTCATCCTCATATGGTAACGGTCTCTCCCTCGCTTCCATCCACTGATCTTCCCGAAGACGGTCTGGTGGACCATGTGGATGAAAGTCTTGGTCTGGGCGCTCTCTTCCCCAGTCTTCTCTCTGACGGCGATACTCCTCATCTTCCCCGTAATCTCGGGGTCGGTAATCGCCAGGTTGTGGTCTTCTGTATCCATCAACCTCTGGACCATATTCGCTACCATATTCTTCCTCATACGCTGCTTGTGCGTCGTCTAGTGGGGCCGGTGGTCTCCGCCACCGTTCCCTAAGCATTGGGGCAGGTCGCATGGGTGGCCTTCTCATGTCCCTCTCCATCCTTTCATGAGGAAGTAACGGAGGGTGCCTGGGTTCTCTACCAGGAGGATGAAGAGGCCAACCGTGTTCCCCATCCATTTCATCCTGGAAGCCTGGCTGGGTCATTGGGTCTCTCGCCAACATTTCATGGGGTGGAGGTGGTCGTCTAATACCTCGCCCCATCATCTCATGCCGTGGTGGTGGTGGTCCCCAAGGACCGACACCACGTCTGAATCGAGGTCCCATAGGTTCTCGACTCATGTGCGGAGGCCCATGAGGGTCATGTTCCATACCACCTGGTGGAGGAGGACGGCGTGGACCGTGGAGCATAAAGCGAGGATGGAAAGGAGGGCGTCGAGGTCCCGGAGGAAAGGGAGGCCTATGAAGCATAGGGGGTTGTCTCTCTTTCCAGTATGGGTCTCCCTCTTCCCAATACCGTGATTGCTCTTCTTGCCAGTGTTCTTCCGGACCCTCTGGGCGATCCATTCGCGGACCACCAGGACCTTGCTCTTCAGTCTCTTCATAATACTCTTCAGAGAAGTGATGCTCTTCTGGTTGCCAGATCTCATGCGGTCCTTGGTCATCAACCATTTGGTTTGGTTCTTGAGCATGGTCTCCCCAAGAATAGTCTTCTTGATTTTCACCGGTCAGCTGCTGGTCATACGCATCATCCTCCTGAAAACTAGGATCAGACCTTGGTGGGCCCATTGGACCACCATATTGTCCACGACCAAGTCCTCGACCTCTTCCTCTTATCGGCAAAGGGCCCTGGCCCCTGCCCCGTACTGCAGATGGGGGACCTGTCTGCCTGATCTCTTGTGGGGCACCAGGAGGCTCCTTGGGCATATCCTGTTTAAATGGTCCTGGTTGTAAGGGCTTCGGCCTTTGTTGGAGCCCATTAGTTGCATTATTAGGTTTAGTTGCATTATTAGGCGTTTCCGAACTTAAATTCTGTGGGGTTTTATTACCAGTGTTAATAGGTGGTTTCAGTGGAACAGATGTGGGAGCAGACGTCGGTGTTTTGGAGGCATCTCTGGTCAGTTCTTCTGTTTTAACTGGCTGTGTGACAGGTCCAGTATCTTTCTTGCTGCCCTCTGTCTTAGTTTGGGGAATAGGTTCACTTTGAACAAAAAAGCCTTCACTTGAATCCAGTATGTCATCTGACATAGACTTAGAAATGGGGAAACCAGTCGTCTGTTTTGTTTTATCTCGCGGAGCTTTGTTCTCAACCTGGCTTTTTGTTGCACCCTGAGCTGGAGCACCCTGTGCTTCTGCAGGTTTATCCAGCTGCGATTTAGCTTCATTTAAAGGGGCTGGTTTGTTTTGTGATGCAGGGGTAGATTGAGGAGGTGGTCGAGGGGGTGGTACAGGAGGTCTCTCAAAGCAAGAGGGTGGGGTTTGCCTTGGGGGATTCTCAAATCTCCCTGGAGGCCCTGGTCGAATGGGATTACCTCTTGGAGGCGGTCCACTAAACCGAGGCGGCCCACTAAATCGTTGCTGGGGAGGCGGTTCGAACCTTGGCCCTCTGGGTCCTTCAAACCTGAGAATAATATTTCACAGTCAATAAAGCAGTACTCAAACACACTTTGTATTGAAGTCGTAGAAAGATTTCATTTCAAAACACGGTAACCATATAAAACAAGGCATGAATCTATGTTATGACCCCACATTACCTTGGACCTCTAGGACCTTCAAACATTCCATGCGGACCAGGCTGTCTTGCTGCAGGTCCAGGAGGACCAGGAGGTCTGTGTGTTTCCGAGGGACCCTCTGGTCTTCCAGGTGGGCAAGATTCCGGAACCTGCGTGCTCTGAGGGCCTTGAAGACGTGGGCCTGGAGATGGATCCATATTATTTGGTGGCACTGAATGGACAACCTGACCAGTCATGGGTGCTGGCACCCTCGGTTGTCCATATGGTCCCACCATGCCGGCATACTGTTGCTTCATGGCTCGGAGTGTGGCGACCCGCTCGTGCAGATGTGCTGAGGTCGACTTCATTTGCTCCTGCCACTGTCTCCACTGGCCCTCGTAGTCCTGGAGCTGGTCTTTGTGAGGATATGCCTGGAACTGATCCAGCCAGAGTTTAAAGTGTCGGTCCCACTCTTGCAACACTGGAGCAAACTGCTGCTGTTGCATCTCATAGTGTTGCAACTGCATGTCCACAGGCATTGTCTAAAGAGGCAGCAAAAGGTAACAAATTTTTAATGTAACATTCAATGACTGGCATTCAGCAGCACTTGCGTTATCGGTTCTGCTTTCGGTACTAGAGATGAAAAAAGACGATAGGAGAGATCTCGCGCTCATGAAGTGAAGATGGCGGAGAGAGCCAAATGATCCAAAGTACGGTTCCACTTCACCCGTGTGGACACGGACGATACTCTTTGCAGCAAGTGCAACAATATTTTTTCCCTAAAGGCGGAAACCCGAGAAATTTTCCAAAACATCTAGACAAAGTGCCTTGTGTGCAAATAGAGAAATGCAAAGTTTTCCACTGCCTAACCTCTACTTCAGTATCCGCCTCCTCAGGTGTGTCTGCTATTTTAAGATAACGACATAAACATGCCTTGAGGGCTCTAAATCAGTATTAATAATTCAGTTACATACAGCCCTTAATCAGTATTTTAAGCAGTAGCCCAAATACATAATAAAGCTTAAAATGACTTGTAATGCTATAGTATTTACATTTACAAATAGAGCAATAATAATAAACTAAGAAATTATAAAGCAGAGCTTACCTAAAATTACTTTGTAGTGAGTCCAACATTTTTAGGCTTGGGTTAGAGCTAGGGTTAAAGTGTTATTCTGTTCTCAATTTTTGTGTTTTTAATTAAACAACACAACAAAAAGTACCGAATCGATTAGCGGTACAGATAGAAGTAGTGATGATTTTAAAACCATACTGATACCCATCACTAATAGCGCTCTGGAGGTTGGTACCTGCAGATGTGTGGGTTGCTGGATGATCTGCTGGTACTGCTGCAGGACCTGCTGAAGCTGGGCGTGTTCCTGCATCAGAGCCTGGTACTGGTACCCGGCTCTCTGCTGCTGGACCTGCTGCCACTGGGCCGCCGCCGCTTGCAGCTGCTGCAGTCGCGCTGTTTCCGCAGGATCTCCGGACTCACCCACGCCACCGGGCTAACCAGGGAACAAATACAAACCAGTGAGGGAAAACATCCAGTAACCCGGGGCCAGTTAACACAGTGACGTACACAAAAGAGACACTTTAATTTGATGAATTTTGATTTAAGGAAGGTCCACTGCAAATAAACTGTCCTCCAGTCAGTGGTACACAGTTCTATTTTTTCCTCTCAAGACCTGAAGCAAAAAATGTCTTACAATTTCTTATTTGTGTGATTTTCTATCTATTTGGGCCTAATAAACACCTCACAATTTACATTATTTTGAATACATTTTTCCCAGCATGTCCACTGTAGAGGACAACAGGACTATAAAATAAGAGATATTAACCCAAGAACACATTCAATTTGATCAAAACAGTGAAATTCTGTATCACTCTTCTGTTGCTTGTTGCTTGCAGGGACAGTGAAACATGTGTTTTGGTTCTACAGTGTGTTATGAGTCTAGAACCTCCTCTAGATATTTAGGTGAGATAGTCCTGGAGGTGTGGGTTCTTTTTGGTTCTGCAAAGGAAAATTCTGTATTTTTTGCTCCTCATGTGTGTGTCGCCACGGCAGTCCTTGTTCCCAGCATGAGAACCCGTCACAGGCCACTTCACTGGAGAACCCAGGACGTTCTCTACAGAACACTTTAGGACCTGATGGGGAACTCCGGATACTGAAGGAAGATACAGGGGGACACAATGTCCGCCAGGTCTCAGGAGGATATAGAAAATATATAGAAAAATATTTAACTATAAAGACTGGTACACCCCCTTCTCTACATCCGTAACATACACTGTGTGATTTAGCAGAGAATGGTATGACAATACACATTTTTTTTTAAAAGCTAGTTGATGTACAGTGCAGCACAAAAGTCTGGAAAATAGGAGTTTTACACCAGCAAGGAGATTCAAAGCAGAATCTGAAGAAACGAGGGGGATGAGGACAGTACTGTACACACGTTATATGAAGGAGCTGTGTTGGGTACCTTGCTGTCCTCAGGAGGGGGCGGCGGGGGGGGCTCCTCTTTGGGGGGCGGCGGAGGAGGAGCATTCTTCGGGGGTTCTGTCGGAGGGGGCGGGGCTGGGGGGGTCGGTCCAGCCCCTTTAGACGCATCGTCACACGCCCCCTGGCTCTGCTTCGCCTTTTCGTTCTTTAACTTCTGGAGATTCTGCAGGTGCTGGTTGTACCAGTAGTCCTGTTGCTCCTGTTGAAGGTAGAAACAGCCTTTTGGTACCGAGGACCTACACCAAGCACGAATCCAAGTACTGAATAGAATATTTAAAAACTCAATCTGTTTACATCCTCATTTTTTTTCTTGTTTGTACCAGCCTTTGATTGTAATGTAATGACCACCAGAGGGCGACGTCCAATTGCTGTTTGCCAACCACCATTAAACAACAAAAGACTAAGAATGTGTTACCACTAGAGGTCGATCAATATATCGGTTTTGCTGATTAATCGGCACTGACAGCAGATCGGTTATCTGCAAAATTCCACGCAGATAGTTTTTCCCGGGGTTACTTTTTTACCTCAATTAATTTTTTACCTCTTTAATTTGCCTCAATATTTATTAATATATTAATATTTATTTCATATAGCACATTTTCATGATTCAGTACTGTTTTTTAATTTGTTTTTTTGTAATAAAGTTTAGTACTATTGTACATGGAGTGTTGTGTTTTTATTTCATTTTTTTCAAGTATCCATTTTAAAAACTATCAGTTCATTAATTTGTTATCGGAAAGTACGGACCAACCTAGCTATCAGTATCGTTAAAATTCAATATCGGTCGACCTCTAGTTACCACCAGGGTCGATGCAACACTGTTGCCAATTTAGCCACTTCAACGTGGGAATTAATTAGTTAGAACTTCTTTAGCTTTTAAAACATCTAGCAACAAATTTAATGAATTTTTCGACAAGCCCCACACATCCATCTTGCCTTAAAGAAACTTACAGGATTTGAACGTTCACCTGTATGATAAATAATTAAATGCTCACTAAAATTTGTCAATATATAAATTATGAACATTATATATGCATATTTAACTATTGTTCTTTAAAGTTCTGGCATCACTACAGTTGAAAGAACATTAAACAGGCAGCTGGAGCATATTCAGTCTCTGTTTGCGCTGCATGTGGCTGTAGAAGCAGCAACAGTATCTTTTCATTCATACTGAACACTGAATCCCAACGTAATCAAATATATACGTTTTCCATTTTATTATCGTATTCAATTGTTAGAATGTAAACAAAGTAACTCACATTTTAGACACAGTAACTACCTCAGATACTAAATCACTTTGCTATACCATATTAAACAAAAACTATCCAAATTAATTAAAGGACAATCTTAGGACAGAATCAATACTAAAGTGATGAAAAGTTCTACAGTTTACTAAACTGATTAAATTTTTAGTGGGCCTCAGTTACATTACCGTGCTTGTATGAGTCAGAACTGTTACAGTGGAGGTGAATGGAACCAGACGTCAGTTAAAAGGATAGTTCACCCTACAATGAAAATTTGTTGTTTATTTGCATACCCCCAGGGCATCCAAGTCGAAGGAGACATTTTTTCCTCAGCATAACACAAACGCAGAGTTTTAGCTTTAGCCGTGGCAGTCTGGTAGTCATATAATGGAAGTGGATGGTGCGTCAGACCTTTCCAAGGACAAAAACATGCACAGAGAAATCGAAATTACACCCTGTGGCCCGTGACGACACATTGATGTCTTAAGACATGAAACGATCGTTTTTTGTGAAAAACTGAACAGTATTTATATCATTTTTAACCTCTGAAAGACAACTGTCTCGAGCTAGGATACGCAAACGCCGGAATCTCTGTGCTCTGTGTAAACGAGTGACGTATTCACGCAACAGAT
>JBBKCR010000147.1:73013-83856 GCA_037577295.1 Ladigesia roloffi | reverse complement strand
GTGTGTGTGTGTGTGTGTGTGTGTGTGTGTGTATGTGTGTGCATGATTGCCCCTTGTAGCAGCAAGGGCTAATTATAATCAGGAATCTGAGAGGCTTCATAATAACAGTTATTGCTCATAGGTAGCAGTTAATGTGGAATATTTATTGGCCACGATTAGATCCTTCAGAACTCAGTTCTAAGTGTGTGAGAAAAGAACCGGCTCAGAAACTCCGAGCTCTAACATCTAATCGGAACCAGAACCAATGTGCTGCGCCCTCTGTCTCATCAAGGTGATGTGCTATATATTTACTGTGGTTTCTTTGGGCTCTGATGTGGCTTACCCTTAACATGACAATACAAAAAGACATTTTCAAAAGACAGAGTATGACTCAGTAGTTGGTTTTCCTGAGGTTTGTGAAGTAAAAGAACATCACAATACTTGAGGTTTTCTTGACCTTTAATGAACCTCACAGTATTTAGTCGCAATATCTACCCCACCACTTTACCCAGGCTGATCCTTTCAGTCTCCGTTTTATTCTATACATCACTGGCCATTCTATACATCAAGAAGAAAAACAGATCTGAATAATCTGGTAATCTTGAAGCTGACCCATCAGGTCCCAGGGGAGGACAGGATGTCAAATCTTTAAAATCAAGTTACTTTTTCAAAATACTCATGATGTCAGAGTATTTTTTATTTGCCTGAGAGTTGATCACGTGGGTCAAAGAATACCACAGTGCTTGATGTTTTCCTGAACGATGGTGTACATCACAATATTTAACAGGCCTGTCTCAATATCCAGCCCACCCTTTTACCTAAGCATATTCCTTGCAGCCACATTGATAAAATGGCCTCATATATAATCCATTTCAGCCACATTGATTCAGCCACATTGATCAAATGGCCTCAAATACTGTTAGGGCAATGCTGAAAACTGAATGGGATTTGTTGAAATGTAACATGGAGTGTACATGTGAGGAACATGCCACCCTTTGGTAAAAGTCCAGTTGGCTTGCTGGTAAAGCCTCAAGCAGGAAACCTCTACCCACTGTCGAGATGTCCACAGTAGCCAGAACAGCCTGAAAAAAAGTCTTTTTGTCAGCTACTTGAGGCTACTTGAGGCTAACATTCCATACCGTGTTTGTACTAATCATTTTAGAGGCTTCCACAGTGTTCATTTGGTTAATGCGTAGATTTGTTGGTCCTGCCCCTTCAAAGAAATAGGAGCCTGGTCTTTTATTACTTGAGATTACTGCTCCAGGGAAATTGCTCAGGTGGCTACTGATTGAACGGACCTTCCTATAAGAAATTTGAATAAATCCACAATAACAGACCTAATTATGCTCTTATTGTCATGAAGCATGCAGCTGGTCAGAGTATTTATATACTAGTCATATATATTAAATACTGTAATTTAGGGTGCTAACTGTAAACCCTTGTTAGATTTCCCACTCCTGGGCTGACATATATTCAAAACATCACTAAACATATATATTCAAAACATTGCTAAGTAATATAGATGGTTATCGTGTATTTTTATTGTCTTTAAATGAAACCTATTTAATTAAATGTATACTATTACTATCTAATCTCTGTAAATTCACCTTTCATTTTTCTTAACCTAAAAAACGAACATTTGCTTTAATCGTAAATTAAATCTACATGAAAAACTATAGCTCTAAACATAGACATATAGTTAACATTGATGCTAATCCGAAGGCTGACATTTACACTTTAAAACCAATAGCAGATGGTTTTTGGTGCATTTGTTTCATGGCAGCTGCCTTTATCAATAGACATATATCTTTTAAAATCAATAGATATATATCCTTCTTGCCAATATATTGTCCCACATGCATGTTTAAAATACTTAGTTACTGACTCGATTGATTTTCCATTAAGGTTTTTTAAATGATGACAAAGAGATAGAAAATACAGACCTGTTAATTAAATGTTAAAAAATTGTAGTTTAATGAGGTGTTTTGGCCTTGGAGTCATGAGATCATGGTGAAGCTTTGGGACATTCTACTTGGTATCTATTTTGAAATCAAAGTTGTGATGTCATGATGACTCTAAACTTTAAGCAGCACTTCTGGTTTCATAGCAGTCTGGAATAAAAACGTGACAGGAGTGTATTTTGTAGCAGGATGGTTAAACTGCACTTAGTGTGCATACTGTGTAAGTGTAAAAGGCAGCACTGATTAATGGGCTGTAGAAGTGTTAAGTCCTGACTTAATTCTCACTTTCAGCTGTACTCTCAGGAAAGCGAACATGTAATATAGCATCATGACCTGCCCAACAGCCAGCACAGATGGATGCAGATCTGCTTTCCTGCAGAAACCTTTGCTGGCCAGGCTTATGAAGGCCCTTTGTGTCAGGGTCAGGAGGTTCAATTTTGCTTCTAAAGCTAAACACTTTGGTCTTTTAATCTGGTTTTTTAAGTTCGGAGAGAAGGAACACACACACACACACACACAAACACACACACACACACACACACACACACACACACAAATCTCAGGCCGGCTTCTTACATCCTTTTCAAAGGCCCTGAAAATGTTCCGATGTCTTGCACATGGATGCAATTAGGATTTGTTGTGTTTCCAGGCACTGAAGTAGCTTCTCTATTCTTTCTGCTTGTAAACCCATCCAACATTTCCAAACATTTGCAAACATCTGATCCACAGCAGAAGAGGAAGTGTGGCGGGAGAAAAAGAAAAAAAAAGAGAAAGAAAATAAGATGGCACAACGTCAAGACCGTAGGTCGAGTTGCTCACAGAGGCACAGTGTGTTTTGTGCTTGGAGTGTGTGTAATTTAGGAGCTGAAGCCCTGAGTGTAAAACAGCCATTATCACCTCCGGCTAACACTGGCATTCTTCAACAGGTCAGTTCAGCAGAGAGAGCAGGGGGAGAGAGGGGATTTCGGTGTTATCTTTCCCTCTCTCTCTCTCTCTCTCTCTCTCTCTCTCTTTCTCCCCCCCCCCCCTGGCTTTCTCTCTCTTTTTGGCCAGGTGTGGTTTTCATAGTCCCCCCTCTTAAGGCCTGTAGGGCTTTGTTGACAGAAGGCGTTTGTTTTTGAAATGAAGTGTCTGGAGCCTTTGTGGGGCAGATGTTGTTGAATTTGCTGACCAATGAGTGGCCTCCGAGGCCGATAAAGGGCGTGTTTTACACCGAAGTGTTGATTGAGAAGACATACAAAGCACACCTCGGATGGACACACACACACACACACACACACACTCACACACATGTATACACACACTTAACCCACAGATAAAGCACCTCACTTGTTTATTCACACCAGAGGATGGCCTGCAGGAGGTCAAACAGGGGGCTGTCTGCAGTGTTTGGAGAAGAAGCGTAAGACCCCTGCAATGTATGTCTTTGCTCAGAGATTCAAATGAATAAAAGTCAAAATTCTTTCTGTGTGGAAATCAGTTTATTTTTATCCTGGTAAGACATTCTTTCAGCATAGAGCAGCAGTGCTCGGAAAGGACGGGTTCATTTGCTTTATGGATGAAAATATGCTCTGATACTGTAATATATTTGAAAAACATTGTCATTGTCAACATCTTATCAAATGTTATTAATATAGTCCAGCAGCAGCGCCTGCTCCTCTGCTCTCTGGGCCAGAGCCCACAGCCGAATCACTGTTTACTCTTGGGGGAAGATGGCCGCTAATCTCTCCGTTTGTCTCTTGTCACCCTTTGGAGACGAGGGCGCGCTCCCTGCAGCCTGCCGGGTCTGACATGGGCCCTGAATTAGATCACAAGGCTTCCAGATGGCTTCAATTGAATTATTTAGCGCAGGAGAAAACCAATTCGGGTCAGCTGCAAATATATAGAAGGAGGTGAAATGGCGTCTGTAGCCGTGTGTGTTTTTTCTAGGGGCTCTGGAGCGAGTGAGTGGCGGCCAGGCATATCTGTGAAAGGTCACTCATAGCGTTACTTTGTGTATGTGGGTTGTGAGCGAAAGATGGATTTGAACAATGAGGCCTGATCATTTCCCTCCTCCTCTCCTCCATCTGAAAAAAAAGTAAAAGGAAGCTGACAGCAGCTAGGTGGTGATTTCATTGTGGCGGTGATGAAAAATGTGTTTTGGTTCTGGAAACAGAGCTCTCCTAGCCACACTGAAGGGTGGACTGTTTGTAAAGGGTCCTACTTCAGCGGAGAGCTGGGCCCTTCATTCCATAGAGTGTAGTTTGAGAGGCCTCACAAAGGCAAACATTATATGTATATTTTTTCTCAAAATTTGTGGAAAATATTTCCTCTAAACACTAATTATCTTTATACTCAACCAATACTAAACGTAGAAATGCTGATGTTTAAATGCTACTCTCAGATATGGTGCACTTGCCTAAATCACTGTAAAGTGGGTATTTTAAAAAGTGGGCATTTTTAAAAGTGGGTATTTTAAAAAGTGGGCATTTTTAAAAGTGGGCATTTTCATCACACATGAACACACAAAACCACAATGGGATATTCTCTTCTGCATTGAACCTATTCGCCTGAGTGAAACAGTGTGCAGCCAGCAACGCTGCACCCGCACCGCGGTGTATAGGGACGGTACCTTGCTCTAGGGTACCTCAGTGGATTTGAACTGACGGCCTTCCATTTAGCAGGGGCAACTCCCGTACTCCCAGCCATCAGCTAGTTAGTTCTTTGCTGTAAATAAAAATTGTTGACTCACCTAGCTGACCCAAATTCTTAGAGGATGATTAATTTCCTGATTGTATGAATGGAGGAGATCTAGCTAGGGGGAAGAAAATTGCTATGACTTATTTTGAAAGAGAAGTAAAAGAAAAAAATCCCTTTCCTAACGACAGGTCTAGTATGCCTGCACTGAATAAAGGTGATGCATTGAGTGTACATGGCTCCACTTTCCACAAGAACAAAAGCAACATTAACATCATTACAGAAAGAGTGGCCTGAAAGGCATGGCTGCATGTTTGTAATGTACGTAATTCATCTGAAATCGATGAAGTCAGCTTTTTTTTTTTTTTTTTTAGCCAGGCCAAAGTTCTTGAAGAGTTTCAAAATGCTGGGAGATGGAGAATCCAGGTGCTGAAACGGCAAGATGGTCTTAAAGTGAGAGGCTTCAAAATCAGCTTAGGCTAAGTACCTAGAGGGAGGCTGTGGCTGGTGGAGGGACAAGCTTTTACTTTATCACTCTCTTAAAAGAGTATATGACCACCACACCCCCACCCCTCTCCTCCATATACTTTCGGCTCAGGAGCGCATGGAATGTGTGTCAGTTACTTATACCTGAGTCAGAAAAAGGACTGAGTAAAAGTACATGTATGAATGTAAAGATGTATGTTTGTATATACCAACTCACGCAAGCCCGGGAATGTGTACATAATCATATTGAAATGTGTGTGCAAAGTATATAAACACACACATTAAAGCTCTATTTGAGAGAGAGAGAGAGAGAGACCAAGAGAGAGAGAATGTGAGAGAGAGACACCTGGCTTCTCTCAGTCTCGGACTAATGGTTTTGTCAGGGTTTCGAGTTTCAAGGCCGCGGAAGGCCGAGCTAAACATAATAAACATGATCAGTCGTAAATTCTAATCAACCTCTTGTTGTTTATCTTTGGAGTTTAAAACCAGCATGTGCCGTGTCTGCTGATTTACAAGTCAGAGCAAGTGTCTGCAGATGATCTTATCACTAGAGACGAGATCAGGACTGAGTTGTGAATCTCTCAAGGCCCTCTGTTCGCACTGTTGTTTAGGAGTTAGCCTTTGTGTTTCTTGATCAATTCTTAATGGCTCTTCATTCACAACTGCACACGTGGGTGCCAGGATGCCAAAGAAGAACCACTTTTGGTTCCTTAAAGAACCTTTCAGTGGATGGTTCTTTAGAGTACCATGTTTTTAAACAAGCTGTTGCCAGTTTGAAGTATTTAATATATACACTACCAGTCAAGAGGTTGGACACAGATTTTCATTTAATATTCTTTTGGGTTTTTTTATTTTCTACAATGTAGAACAATTGCTATCAAACCAAATGGTGACAGGACACATGGAATTATGAAGTAAACAAAAAACAGAATATGTTTTGTAATTACGTAATGATGGACTGTTGTTTTTTTTACTTAGTTAAGTGGTTCTTGCCATAATGTGTATTAGAACCGTAGTGAAATACAATCACTGTGTGCAAACCATATAGTCACAACTATGGGTCCCAAACACATTAAAATGACAATAAATTCCAATAATGAACTCTTGGTGAAGAACACCTGTTAGTTAAACACCATTCCAGGTCAATACATCATTAATCTGAATGAAAAAAGGCAAGAGTGTGCAAAGCTGTCATTAGAAGAATAGGTGATATTTTCAATATTAATGGACAATGTAGCCAATAATAAAAACAAAGGAAATTGTTGAATAAGAAGGTGTGTCCAAATTTTATACTGGTAGTGTATACACATGTAAAAGTTTCATTTACAAGTTCTTTAATCTCATTGACGTATTTGTATCGCAACTGGATCATCTTAAAATGTGATTTTTAATTTGTAATATGAATTTTGCAGGGTAACAGTTTGGAGACAGCATTTTTATCACATTTTTGAAAACTCTATATATGTAGTTCATATATAGCTCTGTTATATATAGTTCCACATAAGCTTCTTTGAATAATAGTGGAACCATTGTTTCCTCACAGAGGAGGACAGTATAACCATGGAAAGTGGGTTGATTGAATTGACGCCATTTACACGGTTCTGTTTACAATTGTTGCCTTTCCTAAAGAGTTCATTTTTAAAGGTATGTGCTGGATATTCTTCTGTTCTCCTTGTTTTTTATTGCTGTTGTTTTTGCATATTGCAACAAATGACTTTGTTATTATACGTGACCTAGAATGTCACAATCTAATACCACGAAATCAGAAGACAATTTCACAAGACACAGTGTGAATCTAAATATTACATTTTTCTGGGATTTGATGAGTCAGAGCAGACACTGTGCAGGAACAAAATGAAAAATGTCAGATTTCCTTTATTTAAAATGTCACAATCTGTTATCAGTATGTTTAAACTGTCGTTTTACACACTGCACATCACTGTTTTCAGTTATGCTCTTTTACAGTTACAGGAATGGAGCAAAAAGCCAGGTACGCCTCTTTGGGAGCCTCCAAATGTAGTTTGCTGCTGTAGAGTTAATGGTGTTGGGCCAATCCACGTTTTTCTAATTCCGGTCCGATTCAGATATATGACTGACGATACCGACACAGGTTCTGCTATAATACATCTTTTTTACTTTATTATTAGCATTGGTTTTGTTGAAATTTGTTAGTAAGGTTACATCACTGAATAAATGAAGTACTAAGCACTTATTAGAAGAGCAAAATATTTACACAACTACACTGAATTTAAAGACATTTCAAAGGAATTTATGTCACACTTTGGAAAAAGGTAGCAGCAACACCTGTACAATTTTGTATATACCAAAAACAATCTCGACTAAATCAACTAAACAGTTCAAGTATTATGTCAATTTTAGCAGCAAACCTGGTTAGAAAATAAAGTGCAAAGTAAAAGATTTAAAATAACTTGAATTCGGAGACACAACATGGACAGAGTCGGTGATGCATGTCGTATTTTAAGCTGCAAACTGGAGAATAGAGATTGGGGCTGTCTGCCCGATGTCTGATATCGGATTTACAGAAATATCGGAAATGATATCGATATTATATCGGATCGGGCACATCTCTAGTTATGAGCAATACTCACATCATACAGATAGAAGCGTATGGGCCTGTAATTTATCCTGAGGGTGAACCAACAGCTGGTAATGGCTGTAAATCTGTAAACTTGAGAATTTTCACCCAGAAGAAGCGATCATGAGCCTTAAATTCAGCTTTGGTGTGAGGGGAGTGAAGAAAAGCCGACTGTCTGGCCACCCGCCTGCGTCTCAGTCTTGTTAACTCGAAGGGCACTCCAGTGTGGCGCGAGAGCCGTTAATTGTGTTTGTTCTCAAACACGGCGACATGATTGTTGTTTGTCCTCGCTGATACTGTACGCCGTGTTCGGTGTGTAATGACTCTTGGCCCAGACTGCTGACTCAGGCACGTGGGGGAGAGGAGCCGTCCGATTCTGACAGATAGACCACAAACACTCGTGTAAATTGAATATCTCTTCTTTTTTTTATGTGTTCAGGGCAAATTGAGCTGTGTTTAGTCAACTCATGGCCTGTCTTGTATCTGGATATTTGTGGACACTGCTCCTGGGTATTGACAGCAACTTCACAATAAAAAGGCCTTGCACAACAATTCAGTATAGATTTGGATCATTTTATGTTGACATGATTTTGGTTGGATTTTTTAAATAATAAAAATAAATGTAAGTCTTTGCTATTGGATCCGATCCTCCAAAATGTCAAATTTAAAGGAAAAGAAAGAAAATATTCTTTAGTTATAATGTAATGGAACAAAGATTTTATTTCAGGTAGCTTTAGATCATTTCTATAGGTCCATTTATCGTATTTTTTTGTCACAACTTTAAAGACAATTGACATGTACCAGTTTTTTTAAGACGTAAAAAGTGACAAATATGGAGATGGAGGTGCTTTGATCTGACAGCAACAACATAACATTTAAAAAATCAGAATATAGATGAAAATCCAGATTTACCAAAATATGGAATGTACTGTTTGAAAGGACAGGCATCAACTTTCAATAATGCAAAAGAAAGTACTAATCTTCCAAAAACAAGTGCAGTAACTAAGTTTACTTACAAAGACTTTTTACCCTTGAATATTACTGACTACACAAATATGCAAAATGTAAAAAAAATAATATACATTACCTGTCCATGTGAAAACATGGAAAGCACCCTGGAGATGTCCTGCAAAAAGAGGCTAAAACACAGGAAACCATTCAGAAATAACCAGGCAGAGTAGCAGCATCTCCGTCCGTCTCCAGCACTGATTGTTTAGTCATTTATTCAGTGAGTTGAAGCGCGTGTGCATTCAAGACTATGGGCTGACTTTGGGCTAAATGAGCGAAGTGCTTAGCGACAATTAGCTCAAGTTAAAGCCGCGAGGCCCCGCTGAGGCTGAATGGACTTGTTTTCCAGCCACTTATCATAACAGTCATTTCAGAGAACGCGTGTGCCCCGGCTAATGCACAGACATACCAGCGAGACGGTGCCCGATCTGCCAGTCTTCTCCTCTCACAAACACTGGAGCAGGAGGAAACATTTCATAAGACTGACATTCATAGTGCTATTATGGAGGTGTGCAACTCCTGTTGGTATGACCTGCGTTTCATGACTCAGAGAGTATTTTGAGTGTTTAAATGTCTCGAATATTGCAGCGCAAGGCATGTGTCACTGGAGATTAACACATGGTAAAGAGCAGAGTCAGCTCATGGTGACTCCGGCTACACTGGTGGGCGCTGTATTTACTTTATTAGATTTCTCAGTGAAACATCATTCAGCGGAAGGTTGTGCAAAGGGATATGATTCCATTTCAGTGCTCGTATTAAGATACAAATGTTAAAACTGCACAGTCTAGTGATTGTTTTCTTACCCTTTCTTATGTAGACACATGCACAAGGCCAAGCTGTGTGTTGAGTTCTCTGTTTAGTGACAGAGCAGTGTGTGTTTATGTGTGTATGCATATGCATTGGAGTCATTTCTATCAGGTTTCAACTAAGTAGTTTTAATTTAAAAAAAAAAAACTTAAAATGTGGAAAATCTTTTTTTGTTTCACTTGGGTGAGCAACTTGATATGTTATCTCTGATGTAATTAAGTTGTATCACATGCTTTTCTGAGCATTTTGTGGAAATACTCATCTCTTAACCATTTGAACCTAAACAGATCCGACACCGGACCTCTAATACAAACGAGAGCTTATCTCACGTCACGTTGTCTGTCCCCGTGGTCAAAAGTAAATCATTTTCCTGAGTTAAATGTCCTCAGGGTTAACTTTTATATATATATATTTTATATGTATAAATCAGCTAAGCCTATAAATAGACTGGAAGTGTTTATACTTTTGCATTTGACTATTATTTTTGGTAATTTTGTAGGTGTGAAAGTGCCTTGTTTTGACTGCCTATAGCAAGATGGTCAACATGATGTTCAGTGCTGTGCAAGTCTTAGGTCCATGTCAAAGTAATATTTACAAACTGGTTATAGGAGCAGTGAGCGTTTTAGAATGAATCAAATAAATATAAATAAAATTGTACAATATATAGTTATTTTATGTTCAGTTTATCAATGTGTTCCTTGTGTCCATCAGAAACCTGGTTTGACTCAGACAGGCTTTCAGTAAGTTAAATCAAAAGCTTCACAAAGCCAAACCACGGCTGGAGGAGCCGAGGAGAAATCTGGAACAAAACCTATGATCTCTTTACCAATTAGCATCAATTGTAATTTTAGAACGTTATCACACAATGGATTTAATCGGACTTTTCAGTGTACTGTAGATCATTTGAGGTTGGAAATGATTTTTGCCAGCCCTCTCTAAAGTTCACCCTACATATTAGAGGAAGTAATATGGAGGGCTCAGTTCTGTTTTTATTCCAGTGATACTGTTGCTTTGGCAAAGCCATGCTGAAACATCCTCCTGATCCGGCTCGCTGAAGTGGCCTTTGCCGAGGGTCTCACAGCCGTGCGGCGTTAAGCCAGAAGTCTTTCATATTTCAGGACACTGAGAGGAGTCAGACTGGGTGAACAATGCTGTGGAAAGACTTCACTAGCCTTAGAGTCATTGGATTTTCCCCTCCATAACGTAAACACAGGAGATCTAACTCCAAACACACTGATGACAGTATGACAGTGGGGCTGTGTGTGTGTGTGTGTGTGTGTGTGTGTGTGTGTGTGTGTGTGTGTGTGTGTGTGTGTGTGTGTGTGTGTGT
>JBBKCR010000147.1:54104-70622 GCA_037577295.1 Ladigesia roloffi | reverse complement strand
TCTCTCTCTCTCTCTCTCTCTCTCTCTCTCTCTCTCTCTCTCTCTCTCTCTCTCTCTCTCTCACTCACTCTCTCTCTGTATCTCTCCGTATCGCTCTCTGTATCTCTCGCTCTGTATCTCTGTGTGTTTGAGTTGTGAACATATTGACGGTCTCTTGGCCCAGCCCCAGTCGGAGCACCTGGGCAGCAGGCTGTGGTGATCAGTGAAGCCTGACTGCTCTGCTGCTCAGTGACAGGCGTTTGAGCGCGGGAGAGTTGCTCTCTACACCCGCTGGGCTCGGCGTGACAGCCGTGCTGAGGCTCCAGTCCAATCCCCAAACCGTCACCACGGCTGCCAGGCCTGAGCCATGTTCGTCTGCTGAAGCATCCGGCCCCGCTCCAGTTCCCCCACACGCTCCCTTCATATCTGACTCCTTTCCCCTGGCCACTTGTCCATGTCAACCTGAAGAAACGGACGCCCTACAGCAAAAGAAACTGAAACAAGATCTCTACAAACTTTCAAGAAAAGTGCTCTTAGTGGGGTTTTGGTATTATATCAAAGTTAACACCTGATGAAAGCACTGAAGGTGCTGATGTTTCACCACGCCATGTGGGAAAAGCAGCTCGTGCAGACACACCAGGGTAAAACCCAGCACAGTTTCTGGGAATTAATCAGGAAATCAGTACATTACATTACCAGGAAGAATGATGACATCCTCCAAAATGCTGACACTTTTTTTTGAGGTGGTCGATTTAGAACGTTAGCAGAAGAACTAGTGAAAGGAAATGAAAGGAATCTCTGTGGGGGAATCAATGGTATGTGTGACTGAATGCATGCCTTCTATTAAAATACCATTTCCCCCAAGTTTTCCCAAGACATATTCAATAGATGGATTCTTTAGGTTTTCAGTGTGACTCTACAATGGACACACGAGGAACTTTGCATGTGCTTTGTAACCAAATCTGATATTTAACTGTATGTAAGAGTAAATGGACCTTCAGTAAGGGAAACATAAGAATGTTAGCTTCACCCAACATTAAAACTGACATTATTTCAATTGCCATTAATACCATTAATTCATCAAATACATTAATAGTACGCGAACAGCATACTGGCTTTTCGAGAGGTACTAAAACTGTCTTTTTATTTGGAGGTTTAAAATACTGCTAGTTTTAAAACAGGTGGTGAGAGAGACCAGTTGGGTGTGTGTTTGCATGTGTGCTCATGTATGTGGCTCAGCTGTATCCAAATAGTTATAAAGGAACTAATGTGTAATGTCCAAACAATTATAATCTTTTCATCATATTGCCTATGTTATGAAATACTTTAAATATTGTAAAAGATGAAGTAATGCAGAAACAGGATAAATACCATCAAGGTCCTAAGGGTTAATATAGCAACAAACAGTGGTGAAAATAGCTCAAGGTTAGGGTTTTGCTCGCTGTGGGTTGAAATGTTTTATTGTTTTGAGAAACTGGGCTTTTCTCTTCAAATGAGCTAATGAGCTAATGCTAACATTGCAGATGATTAGCGCTGCAGTAGATGTTTTTTTTTCCTCTAGTAACACTGAGAATAGAAATAGCTGGAGCAGTTACAGCTGTCTTTTCTGCCACTTCCTCAGAAGCAATGTGCTTGGCAGTGTTCCATGATACACCACAATGAACACCCAAATAGAGACGATAGCACTTCAGTACTGACACCTCAAATGGTAACTGAGCACCCATGTGCACCGTAATGGCAAACAGGACTACGTCCTTACAAACAAAGTGCTACTGCTGAGTTTTAGTGTTATGATAAAAATGCACCTAAAGTTTCACCAGACCATGCTGGAATGTCTTTTATTACGGGGGATGTAATTTTGTGCAAACAGATATCCGAAACCCAGCTGAAAACGCTAATTGATAGGTAAAAAAACATTCCAGATATACCCAACTTGTAATTTGTGCATTGTAATGTGGTGGCAGACGTGAATAGCACAGAGTAATTGCTATTTTAGAGAAGCAGGGTGGGTGTGTTGTGGATTGTGAAGGACATTAGGGGCAGTGTAGTGTGGGCTTGGAGAGAATCCTCAGTGTGTGCTGGTGTTTGGACACACACACAAACACACACACTTACTCAGACACACCCACACACAGATTTACCATCTGTATACTAAACTTAAACCTAATCTATTTACATAATGTGCCTCATAAGAAAGCTTGACTCATACAGGACAAATATGTACAGAAATGTGTACAAACATCTTGACATGGTTCTAACAGGACCGAATGTTTAGTGAGGTTAAGTCAAGTCTAAGCAGGAAGTTCAGGCGCTCTGTGGTGCTTAACAAACAGTTATATTCAAAAGTTACGCGCCCCTGTACATGTTTTTTAGAAGCACTCTTCCTCTCCCTGCAGCATTAGGACCAAATTCATGCAATTTATTGTGGGGTGAACAGTATATAATTTATCATTACTTTTACTTAAACCACATTCTGAGTGTTATTTACCAATATGTTGTTAACAGTATGTTAATAACAGTAACCATGCACTAACTGCAGAAGACTTTCCACTAAACTGTTTTTATCTTAAGTAACAAATCGATAAAACATGCATTTTGACCACAACGCCCAAACCTATGCGTACACACACTTTGATTTGATTTGATTCAGAGAAAGTCCATTTATAGCATCAACACATGGACATATAGTCCCGATGCCTCAGTGTGCTTATACGTTTGTTTATGTGGAAATTAAATTTTGGACATTTTATCCAAAGAGTGTCTTATTTTTCCCAGTGTGTTTAAAAATAAAGTAACACCCCAACAATAACAACTCCAGCTATGATAGAAATCAGTACAGGAGCCTGGCTGCAGTTATCCAGTGACCAAACGCTCTTCCAGTGTGATCACAGCTCTGTGAAGGACGCACGATCACTCTTGGCTGTACGAGCCAATGTTGGGCCACTGCACAGATTGTTAATTTCCTTCACGAATGCATTTTCTTTTATAACCGTTCCAGCCTCAAATCCCCAGTGCCTCTTAAAACTCCAGTAATATGCTAAAACGTAACACTAGCATGTCTTTCTTCGCAGACGGGTCCCTGTTGCTGTGTGTGACTCATATTCACACACTTCATAAATCCCTTTTCCCATGACTCTTAATTCAAAAGAATCCTATTAGGATGTGTGCATTTTAAAAAGCATTAGGCACTCGCGCGGTGCCCCCACATCGTAAAAAAACGAGTACCTCCACACACACACACACACACACACACACACACACACACACACACACACATGCACATAAGCAAACAGCACATTTAGTGACGCAAGGGTCAGAGGTTGAGCCAGGTCAGAGGTCTTGGAATGCTGGGAAAATGCCTTCCAAATCCTAGGACGGAAGAGGGTGTGCTGGTGTCGAGTTTGGATTGAGAAGAAGCAGGTGCTGAAGGTGCGAGTGCTGAGTAAACTCTCTCTTGCCTCTAGCCCCATCTGAGGAAACAGGATAAGGGGCTTTAATTGAATTTCAGCCTCTTTTGTTTGGGTCCTGGGATGCAAAGTCTTTGTGTCCCCCGCTCCCCTAAGAGGATGAATTTAGAGCTTGAGGATTTTGACCTCATTTTCAAGACAAGAAAGACAAGAGGACTTATTTCATTTTCCCCCCTGCTGTTCTGGTCTTAATGCAAAAACGATTCCCACCATGATCTGAAAGAAGAGCCCCTGTTTTAAAACCAACCCCTGCAAGGATGATGCACCTGCAAATCCAGGGAACGCTCCTGATAACAAAAAAAGTGGCCCAGTAATGTCCCTGTCATTTTTTTTTCTCTCAATATGCTGTAGGAGAAAAAACATCCCTCCTTCGCTGGCACCTAATCCTCCATGCGCCATGGGGCGCGGAGAGTTGCCGAGGGCAACAAGCTATGACAGATCTCTAGCAATGCTGAGGGTTAGTGAAAGCAGCCTGAGCCTCTGTCTGTGTGTACTGTGCAAACAACAGCAGCAGCACCAACATCAACAAGACTAGCAGCCCAGACTTCTTCTACACCGGCCCATACTGATCCAGCTGTTTCAACTTAGGAGAAGATACTCCGCATCCTGGGCAGTGGAATTAAGGCAATGCCAAAAATCATATTTACACAATGTTCTCCATACCCAAATTGGACTCAAACACATGCTTGCAGTCTGAATTTAGTTTTGTACTGGAGCTACAAAACCATTTTAGGTAATAAATACACAACACATGAAAAAATAAATATGTATATGTGGTTTCGGATGCAGAGATCCAGATGTGCGTACAAGCTCAGACATAGTGAGAGGTGTGTGTAAATAAATGTTCTTTGGGAAATGATTATGCACCCTGAAGATATGTTTGGTATCCAAATGTAGCTTTTTTATTTTAGCACTGAATCTGCAAGGGTAAAATTACTAAGAAATACTTGAAGTAATTACCTGGCACTTTTGAGGCAATGAGTTCTGTTTTCACAAACTGCCCCAGATGTCAGTTTTTGTGGTTTTATTCATTTTATTATTTCGCCACATGTCACCCAGCAGCATCCTAATGAAGAGCTGGATGGGGTTGGTTTGAGTATTGTTGGCAATGTTAGCATCGTAGCTCCAGCGCTAAAATGAGCTGATTGACTACAGGTCTGAGCTGATTGGCTGCATCAGAGGCAGGTTGAAAAGTATAATTTGATTTGCATTGAATTGTTGAGAGGACTGTGCCCTGATTAGCTACCTGTGTTTTGAGGGTTCTTAGTTCTTAAGCATGTGTATAGTGGAAAATACAGGATTATGTTATATTGAATTACAAGGGGGATTTTTGTTGCAGATCCTCTGTATAATAACAAGCTTTGTGCTATGAATCATTCTACTGATCCAAAAAACATAAGCCTTCTGATGGATTATATTAAAACGTGTTCTTTAATGTAACAAATTATTTACTGCCTTTTTCAACAAATCTGCCGCCATGATATTTTTATTGCGTCATTATATAATGTGTGTGCGCCAACTATATGAAATGGAATGGGCCATAGAGAGCACATATATGTTCCTGCTCTGCTTCTATAGACTATTTGATAAAGGAACACTGATGGAAATGTGGTGTTTTCCATTGATGCATCCATTTTTTTTGTGTGTGTCACATGTTTACAGACTTATTACAGTCTGATAGGCTTCTCAGGAGCTCTTCTTCTCTAATGGGGCCACGAAATCCAATATTCATGCTACTATATATCACCATCGCCTCATTGTATAACTATCACTCATCTTGGCCCCTCCACCCCCTCTCCCCCTCCCTGCTTTTGTTTTCTTTCCTCCGCCTCAATCTGACTGATAAATGGAGCTCTCCTGGAGATGGTCCATTCAGCAGGCTGGTCAGGGTGCTGCTGTGAAGTCAGAACCACACTTTTCAGTCTTTTCATGCTTCCCACTGTATTCCTCCTTTTTAATCTTCCCTCAGTTTAAAGAACTGATAAACCCGTTTAATAGGCATCTAAAAAGCTTGCCCAGGACAGCACTGATTACTCGGACGATAAACTGTGAAAACATTCCATTTGAGCATTTCATATCATGTCTGTACACCCTTCACTCCCACCCACATCTCTATAACTTTTCTAAACCTGCCCTGCTCCACTCTTAATATTTCATCAAAATGAATCGGAGTGTGTTGAATCCTTTTTTGTTCAATCAGGGCACTTACTGCAACTGACAATAAGAGCATTAAGACTTAGTTCTGAATTTATATGGAATATAATTGTGGAGGCTTTCAGGGCCACTTTGTGGACTGAGAAGCCAGCAAAAAAAATCTTTCTGTACTTCGATGACAGAGAGAGACACAGAGAGAGAAAATGAATCCGGCTTCACTTAAGGCACTCCTTTCACGCTGCCCCTTGAATCTGAGCTCAGATGAGGGCTTCAAAATCAATAAGAAACAAGCAACCCACCAAGCCAAAATGGCCCCCTCTACCTCCATCATCTCCTTTCTGTTCTCCTCTTTCTCTCTCTCTCTCTCTCTCGGAAACTCTCTCTCTCTCTTTCTCTCTTTCTCTCTCTCGCTGTCTCTGAAACTCTCTCTCTCTCTCTCTCACTCTCTCTCTCTCTCTGAAACTCTCTCTCTCTCTCTCTTTCTCTCTCTCGCTGTCTCTGAAACTCTCTCTCTCTCTCTCTCTCACTCTCTCTCTCTCCCTGTGCCCCCTTCTTCTGATCGATGAGGGAAAAAATTAGGGTATGATCAAACCCGTCAGGCTTCCGGGTGCTTGCAGCTCACTGCTAACGCCGTATGGTGAGGTAATTAATAGATGGATCGGCTGCCACTTTCACCGTGGCATCCCTAAAGTGGCGGCAAAGGGGGTGGAGGTAATATTTATCTAAATTCCAATTAGCCTGGTGTGAGCTGTTTGATGTTGTGGCTGGGTCAGCTCTCAGCAGGCAGCGGGAGCTCTCTGCATTTCAAACACTCAAGACTGAGAGACGCAGGGGGACATCCCCGCCCCGCGAGCGCACGCCTGGACCCCTGGCTCCCTCGGAAGTCACCTGAGGTGAGAGTTGGCATGTGTATCAGCAGGAGTGAGGGAGAATCAGATGACAGGGCAGCACTCAGACTCAAAACCTTTTTCTGCTGCCACTGTTTGTCTGGGTTTAAGGGGGAAAAGTGTCTGTACTACTAGTATCAGTCACAAATGCTTCGGCCATCAGGTACTCCTACCTTGCATCTAGACTAACTGGGCATTTTATTAGCTATACTTGCAGTATAGGTGCACTTTGTAGTTTACAATTACTGACTGCATTCCATCTGTTCCTCTGCATTGTTTGTTAGACCCCATTACTTTGCTCAGGACCCCCCACAGAACCGCAAGTGAGTAGTTATTATTTGAGTGGTGGATCATTATTAGCACAGCAGTGGCACTGGGCTGGTAGGGGTGTGTGTGTGTGTGTTTCTCTGTGTGTCTGTGTGTCTATGAGTCTGTGTATCACACAGAAGATTGCTGTGTGTGTTTCTTCGTGTGGACCACACACAGTCGTGCCGCTAGAGTTTTTAAACAGATGGGCTGCAGTCTGTAATAGTAAATGACAAAGGGTGCAAACGTTTCATGTAAAAAATTTGGACACACCTCCTCATGCAATGTTTTTCTTTATTTTTATTGTTTTCTACATTTTAGATTAGGGCAGCAACTATCCAATAGTTTAGGAATTGAGTAACCTATCTAATTTTTTCCTCAAGTGAAATGAAAAAATTGGATAAATTCACTTATGGACTTGTATTTTGGAATAACTTTATCTACAGTGTGTTATGCAGCATTAAGACCTCTTAAGCAAGCAAATGTCTGATAGTCCTCACAAAAAAAGGCTTTTATTCAAACTCAACACTCAAAACTTTGGCTTCAGAACCAAGCCCATTTAATAAACCTTTCTACCACTATAGGCAAAATCACACAGAAGATTGCTTAAAGTCTTAACAAAGCAGCCCTTCATATCAGAGTTGTGGGATCTTGGCTAGCTTGAGCAACAAAACCTCCTAATAGTAGCCAGAATTCAGGCTTGTGAGACAAAATCCAGAGCTGTGGTGCTCCTACCGTTCCGTCCGGCATTTCAGGATGGAACCAGTCTGCACAACAGGACACGTATGCTGGGCTGTTTAATGAAGAAGACCAGAATATCCTGAGAACAACAGTGTGTCAAACACTATGATAGTCAGCGGTGATGTGTAGGCTAGACAACGGTTACCAAGGAAGTTCAGGGAAAGAGTTGGAAAAACATTGGAAGGAAATACTTTGTGAAAGAAGAAAGAGCTGTGATACTTAACAATTAAAAGTAAAAATGGTCTTACTTAATCTGTATAGATTTGATGACCATAGACATTTGATTGCTTGTGGGAAGATTGTTCTAATTAGAAATAAAGCCCTCTTGATCGCAGAGTACGCTATGGTGGCCAAAGATCAACTGGAGGCATAACAGGCCCTCATAGTACACGGCCCATTGTTTTCAACATCCTTGTACCCTGCGAGTGAATTGAGCCCAGGAAAGTTGACCCGTGTTTCTGTAAACAGTGGAAAGGCCAGGGGAAAGCTGGCGATTTTATTATGGTTAGAGCAGTCTCTGGCTCCTGTCGGGGTGGCAGGCTATTTTGTTTAACAGGCTCACTCTGGAGTGGGACGTCTTTGTGTTTTGACTTGCCCTGAACATAGGGCACTTGGTGTCAGGCGCTGGCGTGAGTACCCTCAGAGACAAGCTGTGTCCCGTTTGTTTTTTTCACCATAAATGGAAGAGCTTAATGAGTAGAGAGCCATGTGGGTTATGGTGGTTGACCCGAGAAGAACGTCTGCTTCTTACGTCTTAAACTCTTACTCACCCCCCCTTTCTCCAAATACCTCAGAAAGGTGATGCAGATGGCATTCACAAGGGGCATAAATTTCCTTTCCATGAAACACTGTCTGTCTTTCACATGCCATCCGTTGCTAAATAGGCCTTTATGAGGTTTGCGCAAGTGTTACCTCCATGAAAAGAAGCACTGTATACAGTATATTAATGACCCTGCCACAGGTGTGCAACTGTGGGGTCCTCTTACCAAGGCATTCAATCCTATAGTGCAACAGGATGACGGACAAAATGCAGATGGTGGCTTCTGTAGATAAAGTGAGATGATAAGCCGTCATGTCATGCTACTGTAACCTTTGTGTACAAGATATTAATTACCAAGTTCCATGAGAAGCAGCACTATATACAGTATATTAATTACCATGTCACAGGTGCGTAAGCATGGGATTAGTTTACCGGACTGTTCAATCCCACCATTCCACGGCATAATGGCAAAAATGCAGATGGCGGCAGCTGGAGATGTGATATGCCACCGTGTCGCTATGCAGACATCTAGGCTCTTATTCTCTGACATAGTGATTCATAACTTAGGTCTAATTCCAAAGAAATCTCAAATTTCCCATTCCGTTCATTTGCTAAGAAGGCTGTTGAGTCATATAAAGCCCTGCCACATCTTTTAAAACTGCCACTAACGCAACACTGTTGGACAGGTGAACATGCCAGGAGGAAAACATCACTAAACGGATGCCTGCACTGACTAGCATCACGCCAAAAGATGGCGGGGAGTGGGAGGGCTGTCTTGCTCACTGAGAGTGCGAGGCCAGTTGTGCTACCATTGGACGGCCAGTCATGGATGGCTGTGGCATCACCAAGAATCCATCGATAATGAGATCTCCCAATGGCTGAGCCATTGCTTAGACAGTCAAGCCTAGAATAATTTTTTTTAAATACAGTGAAAGAGCTTGAAAACCCTTCGCACAGCAATATAATTTGCACATGACAGTAATACCAAACATTTTGTCTCTTGTGTATTGTCATGTTTTTGAAAAACGCCATCAAAAATGCACTCATACATTATTAAATACCGCAATCGATTATAATTGATTCTAGAACTAATGCCACGCTATATCCCGACACATCAGTGTGTTTTGACACCCCTATGGCTGACGGCTGCCTAACGCAACACTACAGCTGGTGGCGCATGCATTGACAAACTGCAGTTCTAATCCGTCAGATCCCAGAACCTTCTGTCCTGCTGCTGGTTGACTCATGTGCGCCGGCTTGGCCGGCGACTTGTGACACCCAATATGGCAGCCTTCGACTAATTGATGCCACCTTGTCAACACTAATTACTGCGAGTGTGGCTACGACGAGGCA
Organism: Ladigesia roloffi; assembly: GCA_037577295.1. Lineage (NCBI taxonomy): Eukaryota > Metazoa > Chordata > Actinopteri > Characiformes > Alestidae > Ladigesia > Ladigesia roloffi. The sequence goes on along the minus strand of JBBKCR010000147.1, from coordinate 60,975 downwards.
GCTAATTAACAGACTAACGATGTTTGTCACTTTTGGACCGACCCAGATATTTAGGAGAAGGCCAGAGCTGGTTGCATCTGGTCCGCTTTCCTCCTCTTCTTTTCCTCCTGTCTCTTCTCTGTTTCCATTCCTGTAGCTAGTCTGCACCACTCCCCCTCCGTCCTCCCATCTTTGTCTCTATTTCAGCTTTAATGCGGTTTACTAAGGCCCTCATTGCCGTTTCTTGTCACTTTTCCATCACTATAGATGAGGACAGAGGTGTGGGCTGTCGCCTGTTTGTCTGTTTGCTAGTGGAGGGAAAATAGGTGAGCTAGCTGCGGTTGTCAGAAGCACTCTGCTTATTTTATTTCTCTCCATTCCACCCTCTCCTCTCTTTCTCTCTCTCTCTCTCTCTCTCTCTCTCTGTCTCTCTCTCTCTCTTTCTCTCTCTCTCCATCATCATTTTTATCCCATCACTTCAAAGATGTTTTGGATTTGACATTTTTAGAGCTCCTTTTTTTTACCAGGCATGCTCACTATTCTAATTATCAGTGCAAGGGGGGAAAAATGAGCCGCTAATGATGAAGCAGCAGAGGCAATCGAGTGATGTGTGTAAGTGTGCATTTGTGTGTGTACCCATACGTTTGCACGTGAATGCCTGCGCGTGTATGTGTAAGTGTAGCATCATTAAAATGTATTTATTTTAATTTCTTCCATGAGATTTTAGGCAGTAAACTGAATTTCTGCTGTCTGCGTGCGCCTTGCCTTCGCGAGCTCCTTTTCTGGGTCAGCTAAAGCGCTCACAACTTCTGAAACGAATGAGCAAATTAGACTGCTGTAGAATTCCGCATCAGTCAGGAATGCAGTGAGAAAATGAAGCAGTGAGAAGAATGCCTGCACCCAAACCCATTCCTACTGGGCTTATTGTCCATAAAAACTCTGCCGATTCCGACTCTTTATGAATCATGTGTGGTTTAAAGCGCACTCAGCTAAACTGAATTGTTCTCTTTTTCTCTCTTCCTCCCTCAGATCCGAGTGGACGGCATTCCTCCGCCTTCCCAGAATGCCCTGCTGTACGAAACGGTCACGGTTGTGGAGGGGAACCCAATTTTGCGTGACATGGTGTTCAGTCCCGATTACCAGTACATCTACCTGCTGAGCGATAAACAGGTAACTTCTGCCTCACACCCCAGCGGGGTCTGCATTGCATTAGCTTATCACATGCATAATGCCAGCACAGACACTGTGCAAAATGGGCTCACTCTGCACCCCCACAGACTCCAGCGCAAACTGGGCGTAGCCCTGCCCACTCACTGAGAGGCAGGATGTGTAAGTAAAGTGTTTAAAGTGTTCAGTAGTCATTAAGTGTGGGGAGCAGTGTGTGGGGATGGTGCCTTGCTCAAGAGTACCTCAGTGGTGCCATTAGCAGCCCTGTGACTCGAACCCATACCTCATTGGTGCCACTAGCAGCCCTGTGGATTGGAACCCATGACAACCCACAAGTTGCAACAAAACAGGAGCATCCACAAAACTGAAAATAAAAGTTCAGCGACTGTGTTAATAGACACTAAAAAGTTTGTGGAACAATAGCTGTGCACATATTGCAGTTCAACCACAGCCTACTGCCTTTTTCCCACATATGTAGGCTGCATCTGGTTAAACAGTGATTTTCTGTCTATAACTGCTGTGGCTGCCGCCGTTGTTAGAAGAAATTTCTCAACAATACAAGTTTACACTTCGTTTTAAAGGGCAGAAAAAGCAGTCATGGGCTCCCTATATGTTTATAAAGAGCGGAATATGTAATCAGCTGCACCTTATCTAAAGCTTTATGCACTTGATAGTAAGCATTAAATCAGTTTCATACTGAATCTGCTTTCTTTCTTCACTCACTTTTGAAGAGAGAGTATGAAATAGCTAATATGTGTAAAGGTCATGGTGTTCAACTGAGACAGTCAAAACTGAAACTGATGCATTTTTCACAGAACACATGGATTTCTTTGGGCTGTCATCAACAAGTTACTTTACAGTAGGATATCAGCTGCTGGCAAACAGCGGGGTCTAAGTACCATGTGGAAATAATCAGCAATCGCTTTGGGTGTTCAAGCACTGGCCCTTGTTTTTGCATGGTGCCCTTTTTGAACAAGTAAAGTGACCCCGCCTATAAAATAAACTTCATTTTGATGTTTTGTTTCATTTCGTCCACCACCAGTCAACAAAACGATTCATTGTTCATTCATGGGAATTCCTTCTGTAAGCATGTCATTAGTTATGTATTCACTAGAGTGGCAGCAACTCTTTAAAGCCAATCAGTCTTTGACGAATGACGTCAGTTCAAAACCACCATTGTACATTTTTTGCCTGTATATTTTTTTATGGCGCTCTAAAATGTTATGATGACACGCTACATAGTCTCTCCAACTATAAATAACCCAAGAGATGTGTTGTCAATGTCGTTTTACCTTTATTTAAAAAGTTCTGTCATTCAGACCTATAGCAAGAATGCAGTGAAGACTGAAAACGTTTAAGCCTTGCAGGCTCGGCAACTCCAGGCCGTTTGTGAGAACTCCATAGTCACGGTATTTTCGGCGATGATTTACAGTCTCGACGTTTGGCTTTAATTTATACCGGAGCCATTCATAACGCATGTGAAAACATTTGTTCTGCACCGATGAAGACTTCTTGTGAAAGAATAAAGAGACATTTGTCAGCCCGAGCGGCACTCAGCCCAACCCTAAACACCCCCCTACATCAGCCCCCAGACACCCCCACTCCACCCTATCCCCCTGTCACTGTTGCGCTTTGTTTTAAGAACCAGACCCGGAATCTTTGATATGTTGTTTTAACATCTGCGCCACAGGAAGACGGAATATGAACCACTGGCTGATGTGTGTGAATGGAAGCCCCAGCTGGTGGTCTTAATAAGACGCATCTCCATCCAGAGGCTGGCGGGGCAGAAGCCTCTCTACATGCACTCTATTGTGCAGGCGGGGGAGGAAGGGAAGGTTACGAAGAAGTTCCTCTCCGCAGCTGAGAAAGACACTTAACACTGTACAGCTGCGGGAAGAATAGCACCCTATTTCTCTGACTCTCTTTCTCGTTTTCCTCTCTCTCGTTCTATTTTTCCTCACACTGTCTGTGTGTCATTCCTCCTATTTCTCTACAAAACCCTTCCTCTCGATGCTCATTTGTAGCACTGGCGGAATGCAGAGATGAGCTGAAATTACTCTCATTGTATAGGTTCTGAAAGGGCACGTGTGTATGTGTGTGTGCATGTTTTTTACAAATCAGAGTGAGAAATGTGTCCTTCAGGCCCTTTTGCTGAATAGGAGAGGGAGCACTCTTAGAGAAAGCCCAGCTCAGCCTTCAGCAGGGACAATATTTAGAGATTATTGTCAATGAGCTCGTGAGCTTAACCTGCTAATGTTTGCCCCCGGCACTGAAGCTGTGTAGGTAGACACATGCCACAAAGAGAGCAACGATTGTTCAGCCAGGAATTATACCTACGGACACGCGACTCCACCAGTCAGTGTCGTAATCTAGGATTTTAAACATTTTCTGCTCTACTGTGGCAATATTGTTTGCTATGCTATTTTTTAGCCAATAATATTCAATTGAGACAGCCTCAATAATTAGCATATTTGAGAAAATATTGTATTATTTTGGTATTTGTTTCTACATTTAATAATTAGTTCATTTTGAGCCCCAACAACATTCCACATCGATTTCTGCGTTAAAAGCGTGTCACTATTTAAAATAAAACTGTTTCACAAAAAAGGAGAAAAAAGGTTAGTGTCAGCTAAAAGGTGAGGTAATGTTGGCTAAAAGCTGAACACAGCCAAACTGCCCACTCAGATTTTCACAACTCAGGCTTTTCTCTGGAAAGCTTGTGAGAAATGAAAGATATTCAGGTTTTTCAAGTTATTGGTTTATGACTTCCCTGGAATTGCGCCGTCGTTTATCAATCTGAAGCTGGTATCTGATTTGGGATGCCCTTAGAAATGGAAGCTTATTTTCCATTCTGCAAGGATCAAACAGTGTGATATTAGCTATGGGATTGGACCTTGGCTCCTTATATTTAAATCAACTGACAATGAAAATATGTCACTAAACAATTCTTTATGACCTGAATTTACTCCTGAATTGTCACTGCTGTCTAGGTAAGCAAATATCCAGTAAGACTCATCTTTCACCTTATCTGACAGCATGAGAACTTCCAGCATGTTTCTGTTAACATTCAGTTTTTATTTTTAACAGAGTAGCATTAGAGGGTGATCCTTACCTGATCATGTAGGTTTATATCACGCCTAACTACCAATGAGCTTTATTGAATGACCTGATAAAGAGAACGAGTTCAGTTATCCCTGCATTAAACAGCCTCACACAACCCTTACTCTCTGCAGTTGCCAGCGATGGCTGGAGTCACGCAGTGTAGCGTGACAGGAGACGAAACTCTGGAAAGGAGGGCGTTTGAGCCTGGTGAACTGCTCCGTTCTCGGGGATCCCTAACCGTCACTACTGTAATTCTGTCAGCGTCTGTCTGGAAGAGGAAGAATAGCTCCACTCATCCTCGCTCACTCGCTCAACAATGGAGGCGCTCATGTGGAAAAGCTCCCCCAGTCAGCTCCACATATTGATATTTGCGTGAAAGGCTGACGGGGATGGGCGCTGTGTTAAAGTGGGCATCGAGCGGCCTGGAATTGATCGTGTGGGGGTCCAGTGCTGATTAAAAGCTTTCTTTATGTTCAAGTCATAATCACCCTCGTGATTGAAAAAAAATCTTGGATTTATAAACAGTGTGCTTTTTTTTATTTCAAAGAGATTTCTCCTTCATGATGGATCACTTTATTTCTGGACCTTGTTAAGTACCTGATCTGGAGTACTATAACTTTGCTAAGTGTCCGATTTAGAATACTGTACTATTTGGAAGACACATTAAATGGGTTGTATGTTCCAGATGAGTTCCTTCCAATACCCATAATTTCTGTGCCAAGGGCTGGAAGTAAACAAGACACAAGGCCCATTTTATACTCTCCTTAACTTTAATTGAGGAAACGTTTCTATAGACTCTCCCCCTGCAGCTAGATGTTCGGTAGGCCGTATCGTAGTAGATACACGGGGTGGTGTTGTCTTAGATATTTAACAATTGCCATCTGTTTTTCTCCCCCACTGTTAGAGAAGATGTTTTGCTGTGAAGGGGTGCATGCTATAAAATTGAATTTATATTTTATTATCTGATTGAAATTAGGGCCAATTATTCTAACCAATAATTGACTGCCCTCTTTTTGGCTTCTGCGTGCTCTGACTGTTCTCTCTCAAATGGAGCATAAAAGGCAATCCCTCTAGCCAACCCCCCATATGTGCACACATACACACACACACACCCAACCCCCATCCACACACACACCTTGGTCTAGGTCTAGGCTGTTTACCATTGTTTAAGTTCCTACCTGTCCTAGATCTCGTTCTTGATTTGTTAAAGAACAAAATATTGCAATGGCAAGTTATTAACTGCAATGTCTAATTATTGGGGAATATCAGAAATCACATATATGTGAATCTATAATGAAAATATGAATGCAGGTGCAATATGGCATTTGATTGGTACATGATGTCAGTTCCTGCTGTGGTACCTCAGTACCATTACCTAAACAAAACCTTTGCTACAACATATAAATGACCTCATGATTACAACAGAATAGTTCATTTCAACAGTATATGTAATGATTTTATATATTGTTGACCTTCTTAACCGTTTGGAAACTTGTGTTTGTGTGTTAATGGTGCAACTTTGGAAAACAGAAGTAACCAAGGAATTGACCACTGAAAATCAGTTATATTATAGTACACTACATAAGTGCATGAACACACACAGTGTCAAATATGAGCTTTAAAAGGCATATATATTATAATGCTAATGCTAACTAAGCTAATCTCGCTTCCTCATGTTATCTAGGGCTAAAACAATGAAATGCAATGTTAGTTCTAGTGTTAGTGGTAGCATTACTGGTTCATCTGAAAAGGCAGCTATGGTTATTAATTTGTAGTTGGAATACATCTGTGATCAATGCTGAGTATTTATATCATTCTCTTGTTTCTATCTCTATGCTAATTTTGGTAGCATCACTCATGGTAGCACTGGCCATTTTAGTACCCAATACCGTGCATTGCTAGTACAATATGAAATGTGACGTGAATGGCAGGGAGTCAATAATTGATGCTCTGTGATGACCACTGGGCTGGGCAGATTTGAATATTTCATTAGCGGCAGGTGCACAGGTAGGCAAAAGGTCATGTTTGCTCACAAAACGTCCCGCTGGTGCTTCAAGTCCACGTACGTGTTTCAATTATGGCCGGTAAATGCCAAGGATGCAGGAAGCTGCACTGTTTACAATTCTGCTGGTGTCTCAGTGAAACAGAACACTGCCTCTCTGCAAGCACATCCCAAACCTTCTGCTCAATCGTGCAAAATGAGCTCTCTAGGCCAGCAGCCTCCCTGCACAGGGAGAGGGCTGTTTTCATAACCCAAAGCAGGATGCTTCAGTGTTCATTTATAATTCCATTTTTGAATCAATATCATTGTTTCTTCACTCATACTGCTTTGAGACAAGTGGAGAAACTGTGTCCAAAGCGTGGCGTCTAAACTTTCCGATGCTATCCTTATATTCCGATTTGAATGTAACAAATTATAAACGTAACAAAATTCTAAATGTAAATTGCTGTGTAATTATCATGTAATTAAAAAGGCAATTACCTGATTAAATTGGAATAGTAGAGCAAAATGCTGGCGTGACAGGAAGTGGCCACTGGGTCAAGACCGTGAGGATCTTATTTTAATGTGTGTGTGTGTGTGTGCGTGTGTGTGTGTGTGTGTGTGTGTGTGTGTGTGTGTGTG
>JBBKCR010000147.1:4938-20443 GCA_037577295.1 Ladigesia roloffi | reverse complement strand
AGTATTGTGTAGACACTATGTAAACCTTCCAGAGTGACTAGTATTGCATCGTTAGTTTGATTATTGCACAGGAAGCACTTAGCAGCATTGAATAAAGTGCAAGGAAAGACAAACAATACAATAAATGTGCAATACAGCACAGTAAACATAGTGTGAATGGGATGCACAGCTGAGAAAGTACAGCCGTGTAACAAACAAGTGTGAAATGGTTGTAAACCCCCCAGAATTAATGATTATAAATGTGTGCAAATTATAAATGATACATGGAGGCAACTTTTTGGGTGCTGTTGGTTAACTTCCTTGATTTAAAATAACTACACATCCCCTACACAGAACACATTTCTACACACTTTAATACACAGTTATTGTTTATTCGCTGGATTTAACAAGTGGTGCCTGTATGTGGCCTGTGCAAAAGTTATGGCTAATGTTTTATTTTTTTGTGTTAAACTCCAATAAAAACTTTCCAATAAAAACTGCAGAAAATGTCATATTTAATAGGTTGCTTTTTGCAGACGATCTTTTAACTTATTTACACTTAAAACACTCAGCAGGCGTCTTTGTGGCGTTCCTGTATTGCTTGGAAAGAATACAGCAAATCTAACCTGTGGGTTTGAATGTGGAGCAGGTCCAATCTCCTATGTGAACTGTGAGCATGTTAAGTATATAAACATAGATATGGACACACATCTAGCAACATTGTAGTGCCATTACAATCAGACAATAGTATATTTGACAATCTCGTGAGTCTAAGACAGATCACCTAAACCCACTATATAGTGTTCAAACATGTATTGAAAGTTTTCATTGAAACTGTCACTGTTAATTTAACTGCAAAACTAAACTGCCTTCTATTAAGCAGTCCATGCAAAAGGGTCAATAAAAAGCACTGTTTATTCCTCTTTCCATGGCTATTACTGTTAGATAAAATGTCCAAGGACAGAGATGGTGCTCATAATGTACCTGAAGGTTTTCATTCATTTTTTTCAAGGTACTCCAAGAACACAAATGTACTAGTTGTAACCTTTAGACTTCTACCCAAGCCTGGTATTTCCATTAATGACAATTATGGCATGTCCAAATGGATATATTATGCCAATTATGGTGAAGTGAGGCACACAAGTATAATTGGATGGCCCAAATTTTAGTCATTAGTGGAAGCAGAGGGCCGTCGAGTTTGGAACTATAAGTGCATTTCATTCGCAGATGGAGGAAGTGGATAAATGCATTCGCAATCAAACCTATTAGAGCTACAGACTTTACATTTATGTGCAGGTGAATTTCTGTGCAGGTAGCTGAACAATCACTCTGTTCCTACTGTGTGAAGTTCTGCCTGTCTGGCTCCTGTGCTAATTGACCACTTTCCGGTTTTGTTTTTCTTTTTCTTATCTCCTTCACCCAGGTGATAAACGAGTGGTTAAGCTCTCCCTCAGGTCCAAGGAAACGGGGCTCAAGTTCATCACCACCGATTTTGTCTTCTACAACTGCAGTGTCCTACAATCGTAAGTGTTTTCTCTTGATATAGAAGCTCTTGCTGGAGTCCAGTGGCCGTCTGTGCTGCTCACGTTTTTTGCATAATGTCAAATAGCAGGGGATCTGAACAAAATTGTATTTGCTGCCCCCCCGTTCTCCAAAACGGCCATGTTTCAGAAGTCAATGGTAAATAAAACTTCTCAAGCATCTACTGTTCACTTTCTGTCAATTGAAACTGTAACGCTGACGCTTGTCACACAAGCTTGTCGCTAAAAATGTCTAAAAGGCACAAAAAGAGCTAATCTGTGCTGCCTGACTGCGTAAATAAAACAAATAAAGATCAGGACTGAAGAATGGAAAACCCAAACCCACACCAGGGTTTTAAAGGGTTCATTTCATTACCTCACTTTTCTCAAATAAAGAGTTATTTACACACTGTTACAAAGTTTACACACAAGTTTCAAAACATTTTATTCACTCTTCAGTCAGTATTTGTAAAATTAGCTGCAGAACCAGCCTGTTTATAAACCCACACAAATATTACAAGTGGAAAATTGTAGGAAATTGTAGGATATGGGCCTTCTAAATAGTGCCAGGCGACACACGCTGCCATATTAAGAGGTGTTATCTGTCTGTTCTAGTTGATTGCTCGCCACATTTAACCCTTAGAAGTCGAAGTTACAGAATACATTTCACTCGTTCGTCATTATCCATATTGCCATCTGCTATTCTCAGCTTTTTATTTTGGTGACTGATACTCATGGCAGCTTCATAATTAAGCCACCAAACTGCCCATCACAATGAGATCCCATGTAGCGTGCTTAAATACATAGCAACGCATCATGACAACCAGACCATTCTTCCAAAATTAAAGTAGTCCATTCTGCTGCTGACAGCACTGACATCCACTCTGTTGACAAGCAACTATCTGATGTTTGCCTTCATTTTGTACATCATTCAGTTGTAAATGCAGAGATAGGACCTCGCTGTAATGCATCCCCACATGGGATAAAACCTTGGCACTCAATGGGGAGAGAGTCATGGAGATTGGGGCTGCATCAAAGCTACCACCCTCGTAAATGCCCCCCTGTTAGTAACCATATCCCTGCTCAAGACTACCAGGCTCTTTACCAGTACCATGGAATCACTCTCACAGAAGAAAAAATAGTCCTCCGTTGCAGATTGTCAGTAAATGAGGGTAATTGTTTCGGAGGTGTGAGTGGAGGCTGGGTAATTGGAGTGTACTCCAGACACATGCGGCCGGACCTGATATCAGTGCTGAGGCTGAGCAGGTTGTCCCGAAAGCCAAGCCATGATTGGCGAGAGGTGTGAGGGATCAGCCCGATGTGGAGAGAGCCCGGACAGAGTTGCAGAACGCAGTGGTGCTCTGGTCAGATCCAAAACTGCTCCAGATCGGCTAGAGACCCCATTCTTGAACCACGGTCTTACACTTTTTAAAATGAAGGGCTGAAAATATGATAAAAGTAAGTGATACAGAATGTTTACCGTACATAGATAGCACAGGCTGTTTTACATCAGTAGTCTCCAGCAATACTCCTGGAGAACTACCTACCTGATAAGTTCACTTCCAACCCCAATTAAGTACGTCTTCAGATCATCAATCCACTTAATTACTTGGAATTAAGTGAGTTAGGGTTGAGCTGTAGCTGATTTCAGCGGGAAGGTGGTTCGTCAGGATCTGGCTTGGTGGCCACATGCTTAGATTATATGGAGGTTCTCTGAACTTTATAAAGGTTCTTTACGATGCATATCTAATTTACAGAAGAGTAAAGGTTCTTTAGGACACACCCAGACAGCTCACACTAACCCAGTCCTTGAGGACCAGTTAAGAACTTTAGTACTTATAAACCATAAATCTAAAGAAGACCATTAGACCCATTTAAAAGGGTGTGTTTCCAAGGCTAATCTCTTACTAAGTTAGTCAGCCTGCTCAGCCATTTACAAACCTGTTGACTCATTTGACCTAAACTGGACATTAGGAAATCTAAAGAGCGACGAATGCTACATATATAAATTTGGTTAGATGGACATGTATGGACCTCTCTCTCTAACATGGTCAGTTTTGTGCACATGTGTTTGGTCTCTAAAGGTCAAATATTCTGCCAAATCACCAGCCATCTTTCCAGTTGTAAAAGACCAGACTTATATCACTTTCGAGCTTTGTAAAATCAGAGAGTAAAGGCAAATAAACATTTAAAAAAATGTTTGAAATCACTTGCAAAATTGGACAAAAGCAAATGAAATTTTAGTGCCATTTGCTACGATATTAGCAAACATGAACAATTTAATTTCAAGTCACTAGAAAAGACATCAAAGGCTTTCCATTTTCCATTCAACCAATGAACAACTGGAGAATGTAAGTGGCAGCGTCTCCCAAGATGATTTATCTAGGGGGCCCTAGATTGTTCTGGCCCAGTATAAGACCCGAATGTATCAGTATCCTCAAGTTTCAGATCATTTGAAGCCTATAGATGGGTTGTACCAGCATTTCCTGAACTGATATATGGTGGAAGGGTGGACAGAGCTGCACAGACTTGTCGAGTTGGTCATTTTCTCCTGATGACTCAGAAAATTGCAGGAAAGTGATGAGGCATGGATTTACCATCTTATTCCTTCATACGTGGCAGGAGCACCCAACCAGACTCACTTTCGCCAAGAAATCATACCAAATCCAGATGGAACTAATAGCGGTCGGTTTACCGTGCCCACTCCACTGGCTATGTTCATTGGTTTGGACAGGAGTTTGTATGCGGACGCTCCATGAGTCATTTCGGTGGGTGGAAAAGCAGCTGCTAGTCCCTGAGGCCAGGGACTCCCCATTTGTTTCAGGCTTTTCTGTTTCCACACTGTTCTAACCATTCAGCACAGCCCCGTACATCACTTAACACAGCCAGGCAGCTCAATTGCATATTGTGAGCGGAGCTTTTGCACCCCCCCACCCCCCTTCCCCAAAACAATTTAAACCAGCTCTGATTGTGATTAGCATCAGAACGGAGGCGAAATGTGAATTAGTTCATGAAAGAAAAGAGCCGAAATGAAAGGGGGAGAAGCAGAGATAAGTCCTGAAAGCTCCAAAAGCTCTGGTGAAGGCAGTCACGTGATAAAATTATTTTCTCTTGTCAAAAATGTTCTGGTTGAGAATGACATTGTCTTCTGGCAGAATATGCATACATGTACATGCAGACAAATACATACATACACACACATTCGCACACACACATATATAGACAATCAATTCTCTTGTGCGCGCGCATACGTGTGTGTGGAAACAGGCTCGAACAGATTCGACAAGCCGGGCTCGCCAGTTGCCATGGCAACCCTGGTCCTGAGTGAGGCCTTCTACTTTTGCCAGAGTGGAACTGGAGCCAGATTATTCCTGTTTCTAACAAAAGCCCTGTGGGAGCGTTTAGCCCTCAGACTGTCTTTCCTCACACATACACACACACTCACTCTCTCTCTCACACACACACACACACACACACACACACACGTAACCCACCAGACCCCTTTCCTCCATCTTTATTTCCCACAATTCTGTAGACTTATCTCCCCACTTGCCCCTTTTCCCCTCTCCAGTGCCGTAATGATCACCTGTGAAAGTGAGGGACGGGCAGCAGGGTGGGGAGGGTGGGCGTTATGATTGATGGCTTTTCGTGTAGAAAAGTATCCTTGCCATTTAAAGCATTTCCATTTGGAAACTATAGGCTAGTGCACGTAAGGAAAGCAGCGGTTATGAAATCTCTTATATAAACCTTCAAAAAAATAAAACACAGAAAACGGGAAAAAAAACTTTAGTCTCTTTCATCCTCCCAAGCATCTGTTTGTGAAGATCGCTCCAACTCCTTTTTCCCTGCTCCTCAGCTTTGGCTCTGAGTGTGCATTCATTAACCACCGTGTACTTCGCTGCATTGATGCTCAACCTAGATTTTGGAAGCTCCTAGATTTGTTAGTAACCGTGGAAACATTCCCGCTGCAGGGTTGGCTCTTAGCTCCCTATCTGAGATCATACAAACGTGCTTAGTTTGCATTGTAAATGCTCTGACACTTGTAGCGTTGTTGCTTGAGAGCCTGCTGGAGTGGCGCCAGGTTTGGGATTTTTACTAGCCAAAGGATGGATAAGGATGTTCGGAATAAATCTATACAAGATGAGTTATTTTACATTTTGTGTCTTAATGAATGAGGTTACATCAGAGGGGAGCTGATGTTAGATCATAGTGCCGTCTCAGCTGATACTAACTCAGCGCTGTCTCAGCGGAGGCAACTTTAAAGTTAAAGTTCAGCCATAAATCAGATTAACTCGATTTTCCTCGCATCCCAAATTTAGTCCGTCAGCCAACCCATACTTGGTGTCCAATATGTGCTCTGTTACTGGAGCTATGAAGCTAATGTAGCTTGCAGCTTTCTGTTTCAGATTGTTGTATGTTTGACATGGGCAGGCGTCCAAGGCAGCATTTTACCTGGGGCAGCATGGGGCATTTGCACTAAAAAAATCGAAATGGTGACATTTGTGTGATCACCCAGGGCAGCATACAAGCTGGCAAAAGTACAGATAACATGAAGGCGGATAATACTGTTCTTAGCTGTGGAGCACACATTTTTCTGGATTTGTCACTCACACATATATCATGTACAATACTGTGCAAGACATGTAAGAAAATTATATTTAAAAGCAAGGCTCTTTAGCTGGCCAGTCAGTGATGTAGGTGTTTACCTTTTCCAAACCCGTCCTTTTGGAATCCCATTATTGCAATTAAATAGCAAATTAAATCAGTAATTCTTTAGATTAAAGAGATATATAGGTGGAATATTTGAGATATACAAATCCATGCAATGCCTGGAGGCATAGAGGAGAAATCAGGAACTGAACTTTGCAGAGAAACACAGTTATTTCCTAAGATAAATATCTTTAAACAAATTGCTTAGGTGCCTAAGATTTTACATAAAACTTTATGTGGAACAGTCTCACAACCCATATCAGCAAGCCTGGTTGAGCTTACATAAAGGGGAAATCCATTCTAAATTATACAAACAAAATCATTTAGAGTAGTTTGATGCCAAATTTCACCATATAGAGAAACATATTGAGTAGAATTTTCAAGAAACAATGCTGCTGGCTGCAGATATATTCCGTTCATTTGAGTTTTAGCTGAAGCATTAGTTTAAACTTGTGCAGTGTGTGTTGTCATCTTTAAACCCTTCTAGTTCATGACCCACCTAAACACATTACACATGTTGATGCATGTCTGAAGTATAGTTGTGACTTTTTCCTGCGTGTGTATGTGTGTGTGTGTGTGGGGGGGGGGTTTGTGCATGACCACACACATTTTACTCCTTTCAAATTAAAACGGAGTGAATTGATGGAGGTTCAACCACATGACGCAGCATATTCCAGCCAGGGCCTGCATATCAAAGCACAGTATTTACTGCATGTTTCCTCCTGCAGGCATGACCTGATCTGCCTGTCGCCCTCTGCGTAAAAAAGCTCAGCCATTGCGGGCTGGATATTGCACCACCCTTAGCAGCATATTCATTCTGAAAAAGCGAGGACGCTGTGAGGGGCGGCCAGATGCGACTGCTGCAACATTAGCAAGGCCTATCGCAATCCATGCGGCATTTCACACTTGAGCAGTCCTTCCTCCAAAGATATTGTGTTTGCCACACACCATTGGTGAGCTGGTGAGGTGGTACTCTCTGTAATTCTGTAGAAAGGGGGGGTGAGGCGAGATCATTTACACTGCAAGAGGTTTAGACATTACTTAAAGAAAAAGACACACAGACTGGTGTTAGGGAGGGTGAGAGAGAGAGAGAGAGTGTGTGAAGGGGGAAAGAGAGGTTGAGGTGAGAGAGAGACTGAAGTGTGACAGAGAGAGTGGGTTAGAGATTAGACTGGTGAGAGATAATGACCGTGATGGAGAGACTGGTCTGAGAGAGACTGAATTGAGAGGGACACTGGAGGGAAAGTATAGAGTGGTTGAGAAAGTGAGAGAGAGACTGGATTTAAAAAGTGAGAGGGAAGCTGGTGAGAGAAATGGACACAGTGAGACAGGTCTGAGACAGAGACAAAGGTGAAAGTGAGAGAGATGTTGTAGTGAATGTAGAGAGAGAGACTGGATTGGGAGAAAGCGACTGGAGAGAGTGGGGGGGGACTGGGAGGGTGAGAGAGAGAGAGAGACTGGATTGTGTGGGAGAGGTAAAACGGAATACTGGATTGGAAGGGAGAGAGAGAAAGATTGGATTGGGAGGGAGAGAGAGAGAGAGACTGGATTGGAAGGAGGGAGAGAGAGAGACTGGATTGGGAGGAGGGAGAGAGAGAGACTGGATTGGGAGGGAGAGAGAGAGAGACTGGATTGTGTGGGAGAGGTAGAACAGAATACTGGATTGGAAGGGAGAGAGAGAGAGACTGGTTTGGGAGGGAGAGAGAGAGAGACTGGATTGGGAGGGAGGAAGAGGGACTGGATTGGGAGGAAAAGAGAGAGAGACTGGAGGGCGAGAGAGAGAGAGAGAATGGATTGGGAGGGTGAGAGAGAGAGAATGGATTGGGAGGGAGGGAGAGAGAGACTGGATTGTGAGGGAGAGAGAGAGAGAGAGAGACTGGATTGGGAGGGAGAGAGAGAGAGACTGGATTGAGAGAGAGAGGTAGGAAGAGGGACTGGATTGAGAGGGAGATTGAGGAGGGAGGGAGAGAGTGGAATGATATAGAGGAGAGCAGAGAGAGATTATTCTGAGCAGTGAGCTCAGGGTGGGATGTGCTTGGACTGCTGAGTGCCCTCTGAGGGGGATTTTTGAAGCACGTCTCTGGAGGGAAGGATATGATTAGTATGGGACCGAGAGTACACTCCTCATATGGGCTCCAAGTGCATGCTCCCTACACACAGTACAAATGCATTCACCCTGTGCCTTCTCCAAGAGCTTCCTCACAGTTCACACTCTAAGCAAATACTTCAGGTGCGTGTTCACCTGACACCTGCTAGTAGCACTATTTGCTTCTTCAATATTAAAGGTTCTGTAGGTCTAGCACACCGAACACACAAATCGGTCATTTTCATAATGACAGTTTTCAACTAATCGTTTTCAACTAATCCTTTTCGCTGAAAGTATTTTTTGCTAGTTTTGTGAGGATATAAGTAATTTATTATTGTCCAGTTTGGTGCATTTAATATTGTTTGGCCTAAAAAAAATACAATAGTTGATCAGATTTCTCAATTACTACTATAAAGGAACAGTTTGAGTCGGTGATAAAAAGGATAAACAATAAAGAGAAAAAGGTACAAATGAAGATATTTTGAGTATGAAGGATAACATAATAATGACAGAACCACTGCTGTCTGGGTTGAGATGTCCAGATCATTAATTAATTAATTAATTAATTAATTAATTAATTCATTCATTCATTCATTCATTCATTCATTCATTTATATCTGGATAAACTTTGGCTGGATTCTCTTTACACTCTTGACTGTAATGTGGCCTCGGTGTGGCCAGATAAGGTCACTTTCAGAGAAAATGAACACGTACTGTATACCATTTCCACTTAGAACAAAATGACATTTTCACTTACAAAACAGGGTTTTTCACCTGGTATGAATAGTGTGTACACAGTGAAACACTGGAGGAAATTGTGTAAAACAGGCCATGAATCATTTGGCGGAGGTGGAGGCTTTGTCTTGTAACTGCTTTTATAAACGCACTCTTTATCTACAAGCAGAACACAGTGATAGAGTAGTGTTAGCTTTTAAGGTAGTATGAATTTAGCAATATGAAGTTGATAATGAAGTCTAGTCGATTAGTTATTAACTCTTGACTGGTGAGTTTAATGTTAAATAGCTGTAATCTTTCTGCTGGGAAGCCTAATTGTTTGTGACATGTCAATCAAGAAATATGAACAGATAATTATCAATAACAAAACATAGTGGCACATTCTCAGCTTGCTTACAAATGATACGTTTCTTCTGAAGTCATCTTTGTGGGGATGTTAAGAAGACTTGTTTGCAGGCTTTCCAATACTGTATGACACACCACTGTTAATAAAAATAATTAATGATGCACAGGAACTTTCAGGATCCTCCTGGCCCAAAGTGGGAGCATTTAATGGAGGGAGACTATTTAAACAGTCCTGGATGCTTAAACACCCACAAATATTCTCCCAATTCCCCGGCTATGTGTTTCATGGTTCTATTTGCTTGGGAGATGTACAGGTGTGCAATGCCTGCACTGCTCCGCGGGGCATAATGCCCTTAATTGGATCCGTCGTTAAGGCCGGAGTCAAATCAGCCTTTTCAGGCCTGCAGTTAATGAGCAATTGAAAGGCGGCTTGAAAGTGTCTGAGGTTCAATGGCCCTCGAGGATTAATTGTGCATGTCGAAAGTGAAAGAGGAGCTTTTTGTGACATATTGAGCGGTCAGATTTTCGCAGCAGCATCTTTACTCACCCTGCGTGAGCGTCCTCGGCGCCGGAGCTAATGTCTGACCCGGGGCATGCTCAAGATGTTAGCATGCTGGAGAGGGACTTCATTGAGAATCTTCACGAATGTCCCTGATGTATTGGCTTCCGGAGGGAGCCTCTTTTAATCTTGCACGTGAAGTCGTGCTCCTCTGCCGAAGGTTTCGTCGCCATCTTGGCCTCCATTTACCCCCTTGTGCATACACACACACACACACACACACACAAACACACACACAGCTTTTTGTTCCACATTCACAGCATTCACAGTGTTTCACGGATCCTAAATGTGTTTGGTCCCTCTCTTACTTCAGTTCAATGGGCTTTATATTTTGCCAGGGAAAAAATAACCAGCACAAATGAAGGCAGGAGCCTAAATGGGAGCCAATTTGGTTCAGTCAGATGATTTAAATGATGAGAGTCTTTTCATTTGGCTTGCCTATGAACCAACACTCACATTCTTTCTGAATGTCTCTCTCACTCTTTCTTTCTCTCACTTTCTCCCTCTCACTCTCTCGCTCATTCTCTCTCTCTTTCTCTCTCTCTCTCTCTCTCCCTCCAGGTGTTCTTCATGTGTAAGCAGCCCTTTCGCCTGTAACTGGTGTAAATATCGTCACATTTGCACCAACAACGTGGCTGAATGCTCCTTCCAAGAGGGTCGAGTGAGCAGCCTGGAGGTAAGAGATGAAACCCCAAGCCCAGACACCTTCTAGAACAAGAAGCACTCTCAACAAATCTGACCATGCTCAATTTTTCTCTGTGAATCGTCCTGAATCACCAGCTCATTCTGTCTAAGACTCTGAATTCAGAAGAGCCCCACCCCGTGCAGTGACTTGTGCGCTAGTCCCCTGTCAGAACAATCCGATATTTATTTCTGCATGTTCAGTTCATTTCCCTCCATTTCCAAGTATATCTATAAAATTCGATAAAAATGTTAAAACTAAAGTTCAATGGCATACAATTTCTGAGATTGCTATCTGAATTTTACTGTATTATAAAAGGTTATTAATTGTATAAAAAGACACAAGTGGCCGCTCCCCCTTTAATCAGAGATTGCCCGAAACCATGTAAGTAATTTTGAGGCTATTTGAGTTTTCAGAAGAGCTTGTTTCAGTTCTACCTTGTTTGCCTGATGGAAACATCCATATATTTTAATAATAGAGGGATTCATTACTGGATGATTTTTTAGCCTTGCAGCAAGTTAATCTGGGCAGAATTTAACCCGCAGGTTTGCACCTGGGAAGTTAACGCCTATAGAGAGTGAAGTGGCTTCTGGAATTATGGCTACTTACTTTAGGAAACAAAGTGGAAGAACTGCTCCTTACTCAGTAACTGTCTGTGGTTTGCTTTACCTGGGTGATGAAAACACAGACAAATACCTAGTATAAACAAAGCAAACTTCAGACATAACATACACTACATGGCCCCTTTATTCTAGTGAAGGGAAACCTTAATGCTTTCGCAGAACAACACATTTTGAACAACACCATGCTTCCATCATTATGGACACAGTTTTGGGAACAACCTTTTCTATTCCAGCATGACTGTGCCCCAGTGCACAAAGTGAGCTCAATAAAGACATGGTTGGATAAGTTTGGTGTGGAAGAACTCGAGTGGCCTGCACAGAGCCCCTGACCTCAACCCTGTCCAGCACCTTTGGGATGAACTGGAACAGAGATTTGAGCCAGGATTTCTCGTCCAACGTCTGAGCCTGAACTCATAAATGCTCAAGTTTCCACAGAAACTCCAAAATGTTGTGGAAAGCCTTTCAAGAAGAATGGAAGCTGTTATATCTGCAAAGGGGAACAAACTCTATATGAAAGTCTATGCATTTGAATGCAATTTGATTCAATACCCTGTAGTATTAATTGGTGGGTGTCCCAATATATTTGTCCATTTGGTGGACACATTAACACTATTTGTATAAATTAGCTTTAAATTATAGTGCATCTCCGGGCAAAATTCAGCTTTAACAGACCTCATTTATAAATGACATTCTAGGGTATTATCAGATTGTAATGTCCAGTGTTGTGGTACAGACAAGTGAATGATGTATTGTCCAGCCCTATTCTGCAGGGCTATTTGTCCACTTCCAGTGAATGTGAAGGGCAGGGTTCATGTGAGCAGGGTGTAAATGGTAGCATAGCCTGGCTCTGTCGGAGACAGGAAGCAGAACAATAGCGCTGCTTGTGTCTCCGGTACACATGTGACTATAGCGCCCTGAAGCCTCGTGGCCTTCACGAACCCCAACCTGACCAACGGCCTTTGAACCTGGAGCTCGCACACAGTGGTCTCACTGAGGCCGAGTGCATGTTGTGTGCTTTAGTTTAATTCACACAATCCCTTCTTTCACTGAAAAAGGCCACTGAACATTGAGATCTGGCTTGATTTTAGCTTATTTGACCTAAAATCAAATCTTTTGCATTTCGAGTCTTAAGACATCCACACACACATGAGATTGTTTCTCTCAGACACACAGATACCCTTTAGTTGATAAAAGAATTCAGTATTGTCAGTGTTTTACAGAACAAAAGGAATGAAAATCCAATTTTCCATGAGAACTGCTGTTTGAACATTAAGCCAAAGTGCTTTTTCAGCTCTTTCTGCAGCTTTGCCTCCACAAGGAACTGTGGAATTTAGTTCACAGCAAACCGTTTATACAGAAAAAAACATTTATAAGAAATGAATAATCCAGATGAATTATCTAGAGCCTAGATTAAAGCAATAGTTTGATGACAAAATTAGGCTTTCACAATTTCTTGCATTTCCCAAGTGCAGTGGATCAACTAGGACATGTTCAGTGTTCATAGACTAGAGTGTGTCTTACAAATCCGAGTCTGTTTGAAATTGCTTAACATACCATCGGATGCAGTTTGTTCTGTGCTGACTGGTGTGTTGTAAACTCACAGCTCAAAACGGCAGAAACAAACATCATAGACAGCATCATGACTGATTAATAACATGGAAAACTGTATATTTTATGTGGCTCATCTCTTTGAGGAGGTGTGAGGATTTAAACCCAATTGGCCGAGGAGGTCGGCCGTCTTTGTTTGTGTGTGTTCGTTTGTTCTCTGTGGCCTGCAGTATGTGAGCCGCGCTAGAGCGTTTGATGTTTGACTCTGTGTCGTGTTTCTTGCCAAAATCCTGTTGCGGTAAGCAAAACCCTAGTCATAGCTCCGATTTGGCTGCGCTTTAGAAAAGATTTACATCTTTTCTTTTGCCCTTCCTCCTGACCCCTGTCTCTCACACTCACTCATGCACTCTCTCGCTCTCGTTTCGTTCTTTTTTCATCTGTCTTACTCTTTTGTCTCTCTCTTTCTCCCTCTCTCTCTCTCTCTCCCTCCTGTGTGTTGTTACACACTCCACTGCGCTGGGAGCGGTAGGTTGAAAGGTTGAGGTGACGGACAAGAAACTGGTGCTGCTTTCTCCCTCTCCATCACACCTTCTCTGCTTGGCAACTACAAAAGCACAGAAAAATAAATTGTTTGTCTCACCAAGACTGCATGATGTGGAGAGAATACTAAACTACGATTGTCATTATTATATTCACTAGTAGGAACTAAGCTAAACTTTTAGGCACTTGAGAAAATGCTATTGTACCGTTAACTTCCTCTGAAAAACACAACTAACTTATTAAAAGCATTTTTTTATTTACGGTTTTACATTTACGTAAAGAACTTCTCCTTATGGATACGCAGTATCACTCCTGTCTTGTTGTTATTTTTTACTCAATTAATGTGACTGAGGGAATTTATTTTGGTATTACATTATGTTTTAACCAACACAAATACACTTATAACCCAAACAAATGTTTTTAACAGTTTGCTTCATGCCTAAAGAGCTTTTTTTCATAACAAGCAACAAATCGCTCACCGGTCCGCCCATCTCTCTACGCTTCCCGTGTGAAAGGCCAGTACTCGACCACTCATCAAAGCTTTTCATACAAAAACTGCTCCCGTCTCTGGTGCGGTAGCCATGGCGACGACAATGCTGGCACAGCTATCTCGTGTCCAGCGTAGATTGCGCACCTATTTTAAACACAGAAATAGGAATATTAATAAATATAAAATAACAGAGAGCCATTAACAGCAAGGATGCAGCACTTTTTTTTTTTCTCAGAAAAATCGGCAATTTCATTGGCTACTGCCCGCAGGACACTCACATCTCAGACACTGAAACATTTACACTACAAAGTGGATAGAGAGTGTGCCTCTTGGTGACCCATGAGATGGGTTTATTTTGGGGGGGGTGGTGTCAAGCCTCACTTGTTTTCGGTCCGTCCCCCTCTCATTGGGAATGATGGGGATTGAATGAATGTCATTTATCCTGTGGAGGACCCTTAAGACTTGAACAGCGCTTTGTATCAAAACACTTTGTTGGATGAATCGTGTGACATATGACAATGTCCTGTGAAATTTTTTACCAAAATAAATACACTTCCAATCAAATAAATGCACTGCTTTACCCCGACACCCAGAGATACCTAAAGCACACAGTAATGTGGTGATTGGTTGGAGAGTTCATTTGCATACTGCAGCAATATCAATATTGCAGGCACCACAATTGCAATTACAATTAATAAACAATGTATTATGTAGCCCTGCCTGCTGCCTTGTTGTACTGCCTACATTAGCTTGCTTGCTTTCTTTTTCATCATCGCTACAGTCATCATTGTGCCCTAATAACATAACTGAGTATCACTGCAGCAATATGAATATTAATCATAACAAAGTGAGAATGCCTTCTCTTCAGCACTGTAATTGCGCTACAATGGCTGACCTGTTCGGTCAATCATGAAGTCCCTGTAGCTGTTACTTTCTTTTAAAATGGGACTCCCTGAGTCACATTAATATTTCAGAAAAGTCAATACTACTTTTATTTTCTCTTTAGTTATAGTTCCAGTGGCTGGTAGGCGAGAAGCCAAGGCATTTTCATATCTATAATTCTGATGCTATTTCAATTAGAGAAATCATTAACTATGCATATGCTAACTATGCAGGCGCTGCAGAGAGAAACGAGGTTAATTGGATCTGTAATACAACCACAGAGATAATAACGCATAATGATAGTCAGATGAAAGATGAAAAATAATTTGACATGTGATTGAGGGCTAATGTAAGCACAGTGGCAGAGTAACTCTCACGATTAGCGGCCTGCTTACTTCAGAGAGAGACCATGGGCACGCTAACGCTAGCACGCAGGGAGAGAGGGAGAGAGAGAGAGAATTAAGAGAAAAGGAGAACAGCATCCTTTTCTTTTGTCGTTTCGGGGGCGGGGTACACGCACCCTTCGGCTTTTGGCACATTTTAATTTTACACTTAACTGAACATCAAAGAGATTCCTTATCAGAGTCAGCCAGCAGCACTGAGATATGCCCATCTCTCTGTCTTTAATTTCTCACTCCCTACTCCCTCTCTCTCTCTCTCTCTCTCTATCTGTGTCTGTCTCTCTCTTTTTCTCTCCATACACCTTCAAATAAAAGGCCTGACAATCTTCTTATCTCCCCATACTCTCTCTCTGTCTCTCTCTCTGTCTCTCTCTCTCTCCCTCCCTCCCTTTCTCTCTCTCTCTC
>JBBKCR010000146.1:3806-19562 GCA_037577295.1 Ladigesia roloffi | reverse complement strand
CCAAACACACCTGACCCAACACATCTGACCAAGCACACCTGACCCAACACATCTGACCAAACACATCTGACCAAACACACCTGACCAAACACACCTGACCCAACACATCTGACCAAACACACCTGACCCAAAACATCTGACCAAACACACCTGACCCAACACATCTGACCAAGCACACCTGACCCAACACACCTTACCCAACACACCTGACCAACACACCTAACCCAACACACCTGATCCAACACACCTGAAACAACACTTTACCCAACACACCTGACCCAACACACCTGATCCAAGACACCTCACCTAACACAGTTGAGCCAACACACCTGAACCAACACAACTGACCCAACAAACCTGAAGCAACACACCTGAACCAACACACCTGACCCAACACACCTGACCCAACAAACCTGAAGCAACACACCTGACCCAACACACCTGATTCAACACACCTAATTCAACACACCTGAACCAAAACAAAATACTTGAACCATCTTAGAAGGAGATAGAGGTTGGGTTCAAAGAAAAGCAGAATGTGGAAATAGATAAAGACCACAAAAAGCATGACAGGAGCTCCAACACATCTGACCCATCACATCTGGCACAACACACTTAATCCAACACACCTCAACCAACTCTTCTGAAAAAACATACTTGAACTTTAATCTGAAATAGATGAATGAATACTAAATTGAGGCCAGGTTGTGCTCCAAGACTAGTTTGCTTTAGTCTTTTGCCATTTATGAGCTATTCAGCTACATGCTTTCCATTTAAAACTATTCTTGGGTTGCTGCTCCTTTCTCAAATCAATCTTTAAGTGAGATGGAAAGTTATTAGGCCTGCATTAATATTCAGTATTCAGAGGGGCAACATCCCCGCCCCCTTTAGGGTCCTGCCGCAGGCGTTGAAAGATGTATGAGCTTGTGTTAGCCCGTGTAAATTCACGAGCTTGACTTTATAGTGAACGTTATATTTTTATATAACTAGTATAAAGCTGAGCAAGAGAGACAACGCTGCTTTACCTCCAGTGTTGTTTTTTTCTCTTACTTTGACTTTGCCAAAAATTGCCAAGTACATCACACAGTAATAGCACAAAAAACTCTTGTTCGCTGAGCTGAAGCCTCATTCTGTATGGGGCAAGAGTGTCTGGATGCACATTAAATTAAATAAAATCTGTTTCATCCTATCAACAGCTGTACTGATGCCATTTAAAGGGACATTCCAGCCAAAGGGAACCAATAAAGTGTGGTTACACAAGTCAAAGACGCTGACAGACCAGTTTAGTGGAATTTGAATGGTCCTGTAGGTGAAATTATTCATATTAAAGATGCAGACCCCTTCTGATGATGCATGATGAAAGTGGGAGGAGCCTACTAGGTAAAATTACAGCTAGTAACAAGCAATGTGTCTTCATTATTTTGAAGGGGACTCTGTTGTTGAATTTTTCAAAGTTAAACATATGTAATGAGTAAAATCCTGTTCTGATTATGTTTATTAAGGGGGAAGGTGCCTGTTGCTAGTGAAATATACTGCTAGTAACTGAACATCACATTAAACTCATTCAGTTTCATGGCAGTGTTGTGGGTGTTTCCCGTTGGTGAGATTTTCACATTTTATATGAGGCACAATAAAGTTGGGATGCTTGTTACTAGGTAAGGTTAGTGCTAATAACAACTACATGCCTATACTTATTCCAGTTTAACATCGGTGCTGTGGGTGGGGATCCCATTTTTGAAACATTTAGCTTCAAAAACTTTAAAGAAGAAAACCCACTTCTGATGATACATGCTGAAGACGGGAGGAGTCTGTTATTAGCTAAGGTTAATGTTAGTTGCCAGATATCACACCTGTACATATTCTCTTGTTCCGGTTGCTGATAAAAAGACATTAAAGAAGGAAAACCTTCCTCTGATTATGCATATTGAAGGTAGTAGGAGCCTGTTACCAGATAATGTTAGAGGTAGTAACTGAACGCCACTCCTGTACTTATTCCAATTGAGAATCAGTGCTGTGGTTGGGGGTCTCGTTGGTGAAATTTTGAACTTTAAAGGCTAATGATGAATAGTGAGGGTGAGAGAAGTCTGTTAATCGCTCAAAAGTTGTGTTTGTGTGTCCAAAAATGCTACAACAGGCAACATGTATTAGGATTGCCCCTTTAACTGCACTGAATGTAACACACTGGCTTCCATGCACCCTTATAACAGACAGTCAGTATGTAACGAGATGTATGATTATATATCCGTCTATTGATGTTGTGTGTGTGTGTGTGTGTGTGTGTGTGTGTGTGTGTGTGCTCTATTTAGACGGTGCTAGTGTACCATTAAACTGGTTGTTGGCTCTCCATGCCTTTTAGTGACTGATTTTAAATCAGATCCTTTAGGTCTATGCACAACAATTGAGTTAACAACAACTGGCCTCATGCAAACTCACAGGTGTTTTATGGGCCTGGTACCGATCAGTGCCCAGTTCCGATCCATACCCTGTGCCAATCTGTGCCCGGTACCGATCCGTACCCAGTGCCGACCTGTGCTTGGTGCTGATAATTGCCTACCACTGATTGATGCCCGGTGCTGATCCACACCTGGTTCTGATCTGTGCCGGGTCAGATCCAGGCCGGTTCCAGCCTAAGTCCAGTGTTGATTTGTGGCCCATGCAGACCTGAGGCCAGTGCCGACCCATGTCTGGTGCTGATCCAAGGCCTGTGTTGATCCATGCCTGGTCTGAGACCAGAACTGATCTAAGCTGATCCATGCCCAGTGCCCATTCAAGGCTGCCATTAAAGGCTGCTTCAGTGCTGGCTGACCGGTTATATATATTTTAACGTGCAAATTTTGTAGATTTGATATGTAAATATGAATTGCATTAAACCTGTTTTAAAATGCTTTTCTGGGTCTTTGATACACATAATTTTTTTTCTCCCCTCTGAGGAAACTCTGACACGACAGAAACGTTGTGAGGTTTGGGTTTCTCCTGTTCTATTTTAGGAACTGAGCTTATGCAAAAATGAAAAATGACAACGGTGCACAAACAATATTTTTGCTCGGACACTCTACACCTTCCACAGTGTCCTTAAAGAACCTCCCTGGTGTTTATTTACATACTTAGATTCATTTAAATATTGTTGATATACATTAAAATATGATGTATATTATTATATTATAATAATATAATTATATTATACAGTATAGTTATAGTATAGTATCTTATATATTTATGTATTTTGAAAAATGTATATTTGCAATTCTTTTGTAATCTAGATCTGTATTATCTAGATTTGGTTTAAAATAAATAATTTGGATTTTTAGGATGTAGCCCAGGTATAAAAATGAACTCAAGGAAATTCCCCTGTGGGCGGCATGGTCTCATCCCCTCGAATTAGAACAGGAGCGCCCCCTGCTGCTGGATGGACGAAGAGCGTGCGTGTAACCTGCTTCGAAACTAAAGCTTTTAAAATTTATGCTGAGGTTTTTTTCTTCGAAGAGAAATTGCTCTGGACATCAGGCTGTCCGAGAAACGACGGATGGATGGATGGATAAAATGATTGGTGGTTGGTTTTTTGGTTTGTTGGTTGATTGATTAAAGACCGACATAGCAGGAAACAACACAATGTGAGACAATCACAAGCATCATTTAAGAACACAACAACAGTAAAAACATTAAATCCATAAACTCTTATAATAATCAACTGTAATATAGCCTAAAGCAACTGAAAATCAATCTAAAAATAAACTTCAACAACAATCTAAGAGAATAATAATATAAGAATAAAGTATCCAGCAAAAAACATTCAATCCATAAATTGCTATGAACGTCAGCTGTAAAACAATATAAGGGCATGGGGTATATAATACAAATCGTTTTTTTTTAGTTTTGCTCTTTTTCACTAGCAACTGACGATGGTGTCTCAGCTCATATCCGTCATAAATAAATCAGTTAATAAATGTTTGTCAGTGGACGGTCTTTCAAACAGTGATGAGGATATCTCACTGCACTTTTATTCTGACTTTTCCTTTCTTGTATTACTTCTCTCCTTTACTTACTTTCCTTGACGAAAACGTGGCCACGTTGAATTCATCAGCTGCAAAAACTGTTCGTGTGAAGCTCTTGTTGAAACATTTTTGTTTATTCCATTCATTCTTTCTCCCACTCACCCACTCATGCATACATACATACACACAAACGTCTTAAGACTTAAGTGTTGCTTTATAGCATACGTTTTATCTTAAAATGTTGTGCTGCTTCTACTTTCTTCTCTTGTAAATAAACCTTGCTGTCGTAAGAATATAAATGTCCCACTTGTGATCTGATCCTATTACATATATTGATTTGGGTCCCTGAATGGAACGATTTAAGACACCACCTTTAGGTTCCCTAGCTAGTACTAGGCAGCAAAGGAGGGAAGTGGCGGAATGCAATTCACCCTTTCCTGATTCTGGAGGAGGGTTGTGGGTAAGAGAGCTCGGGGACCCCGCGCCATTTTTACAGCGGCGTGCTGCAAGGGGGCCGGTTATTTTGTTCGTTTTTGGAAATTTATCTGGTTTTCTACCACTCTCAGAATGGGGAGGAAAAAGAAGAAGCAGATGAAGCCCTGGTGCTGGTATCCTTTACGCAGTTTATTGGCTATAAGACATTTCCCCCGCACGGCTGGCTACACGGCTGAAATCGGCTTCACTGTCTGACTTAGGCGGGTCTTCCTTAAATATCCTGTTCAATTCAGCACAGCGCCCTGACCCGCCGCGCTTGGAACTGATACTCTCTTTTAAGGTGGACTGGACTAATTCGAGTAGGAAGCAAACTAGTATCTCTTTCTCGGAGTCTTATAAACAATAACCCTCTAACTTATAAACTGCGCTTATATTCCTGATTCTGATCTAATAATCCAACCATTAAACCCAGTCCAGAATCAGCGTGTATATTTTAAATTTTAACCTTAAAAACTTTCAAAATTGTAGCGTAATGCTAATCTTTTCAGCTAACGCTAGTCATGCTAGTTTTACCAACGGCCACTATTTTCTCTGTAATGTGTTTTTTTATGGATTGACTATGTTTTCTAGTTAAGCATATACTTAAAATTTGAGACGGTAGGTGAAAACATTTAAAAATGAGTTTTGGACGCACTGTTTAGCTGCTGACAGTTTTTGGCATGGTTAATGCAAATTTAGTGTAAATAAGAAATTAATCCATTATTAAGAGCTGCTGAGTGTGAATTTTTTTAATCACATCTAGCCCTCTTTAGATGTACACCAAATATAATCCCATATTCTCCATTGAAAGGACCCAACTGATGACTACATTTAAAACCCCAAAAAATATTAAACATCAGGCCTTGTACGTTTTCAGCTTGTTCGTGCCGACTTTTGGCCAATTAAATCCCATGATAACTAATTAAAATTCCTTGTTATTTACACAGTTAAATCATACAATTTAGCACAAACTGCTGTCATTCTAAAGTCAACAATTTTAGTTTTAGAGGTTTGTACCAGATTATGCCGTTTATAATTTTTTTCCCATGTGAGAATTTTTATAATATTTTATGTAAGGGTCATATATAGTATTTTGCTGTTTTTACTACATTACATTTTTAACTGTCAGTTCTTGTCATTAGTATCAAATAGCTTGGGGGGTATTTTACTTATATATTTAATCAGTATAAAATTAAAAATCTGGGATAAATCTGCTTCCACCCCATTTCTTTATATTTTGTTTTGCTTCATCTTGTTAGTGTAAAATCAGAAATCAGTGTGTGTCTGTCAAACTGTCATCTACTTGGTGTATTGAGTAAATTAAATGAAGAAAACCTTAACATAAAGGAGGGTCAAGTATTATAAGAATTTAGGAATAAATTAATTTCCAGGTTTTATTTAAATTCGTACATTCATAACAATGACAGTTAGTAGCCCTGTTATGAATGTTTTTTTGACAATGAAATGATAGCCACAAAAATGTTTGAACATCTGTAACCATATAAGTGGTTGTATAAATGTATGATGTTGACCACAGCTGGTTTAAAAAAATCTATTAACACATGCACGAGAAACATAGTCGACAGGAAAAGATCGATCCACCATTTTTTATTCGACATCGTATTTTTTGAAAGAGAATAAATGTTGTTTGGTGGGTCTATTTTTTTTAATCTCAGCCCTATTGATTATTGATTTCTGTTTCAGTTACTTTAGTGAATGAAACTGAGATTAACACTTCCCTCAGTTGATTATAAGCCTTAACCAGTTTTGCACAAGGTACTGCAACAGAGACTTTGATGATGAAAAAATCCTGATCCAGCATCAGAAGGCAAAACACTTCAAATGCCACATATGTCACAAAAAGCTGTACACAGGACCCGGACTAGCCATACATTGCATGCAGGTATGTTACACACTTTTAGGACTTGTTTATCCATCTTTTTGTTGGTTCTCTATTTTTTTGTATGTTAAACGTGTTTAACGTTTTCCAGGTGCACAAAGAGACGATAGATGGTGTTCCGAATGCAATTCCAGGTAGGACGGATATAGAGCTGGAAATCTATGGCATGGAAGGTATTCCAGATAAAGACATGCAGGAGCGAAGACGTGTGCTCGAGCAGAAGTCTCAAGGTAAAAGTAGGGTGGACGATATATGGCCACAAATATACACAATCGCAATACATATGTCCCCTTTTATTTATTTATTTATTTTTTTTAGATTTTTGTTGGAACAGACCAATAAGAGCTGGTGACACATAAATATAAAAAATGGAATATATTTCATTTTTTTATTTTACACATTGCTTTGCATACACAGGACTTAAAGTATTCCGGCACTGTGCCGGAACTCTGGCGTGCGGCCGTGAGGGGAAAATATACAAATATATTTTAGAGCCAATTTATTTCACCTAACAATCATATGAGAGGAACGCTGCTTTAACTAACATTACAAGCCTATCAGAAGCAGGTCCTTGCAACACGGTATGATACGTCAATGTCACGTTAGCGTTGTCGGAGGAAAAACAAAATGGAGCTCAAGTTTATGAAGCCTGGGGATGACGTCCTAGCAATAGATAAAGGACTCAAAAATAAATGGCGCCGGGCGAGGACCAAAGAAAGTAGAGATGGCGAGCCTTTTGGCAGTTGGTGCAAGAAACGGAGAGAGCCCGGGGCTCGTTTCTGCGATTCACTCGAGGAAGTATGCTAGCAGTGGTAAGAAAGTGCTCGTCATGTTTTACCGTATAAGACGCACCCAATTTTAAAGGAGGAAAATCTCAAGCGGGAAACAAGTGTCCCAAAACTTTTGTCCACTATAGATACATAACGTCTCGTTTTAGTCAACACAAATGAAGAGACACTTGTACACAGCTTTTATGTTGTAAACCACATTTAGTCTCGTTCTTATTTGTCAACAAAAATACATTATAGGTTTTATCGTCACATGACCAGCATTAACGTCTCGTTTTTGTCACGAGGGTCAGAGACGTCTCCACATTCCGCTGTACATGCCTCAAAAGCAGCCTGCAGGATACACAGCATAAAAAGAGTACTGCTAGCAAGCACCACACAAAGTTGGGTGCAGTTTTAATGCAGGAAAAATGTTTATTCGTCGTATAAGATGCACCAACTTTTCTCCCCCAGTTTTGGGGAAGAAAAAGTGCGTCTTACACGCTGAAAAATACAGTAGATTTGGTCATAGAGCCGCTGCCCGTGCACTCAAACTTAGCACGATGATGCCGGGAGCAACTTTTACAGCTGACACACCGTTTTCTATGACTGACTGTGTCTGTGTTTTACAAATGTTTGTGCACATTTATAGCAGAACATGATTTGTTGCTTACAACCCAGAAACATTTTCACTTATAATCTTCAGTTTAGCAGTTCAGTTCTTTTATTTTTAATCACTTTAAGCTCTTGTTATTTTATTTTTGTTATTATTTTCAATATTGGAAGGAAGTCTTTTAAACAAAAAAAGGTTCAGGCTCAGGATTTTTTTTTTTACTTTAAACCTGCATACACTTTGACAAAACTTATTATGATGTCCGTAATTAAACATGTAGGCGGTCATCTCAGTGATGCATTCTGAAAAGCCCTGTTTACCGCAGTAGATGTAAATGAAACTGTGGTCTAGATATAAAGCAGTTTGTTCACATTGGAATAATTTTTGAGCTCCATGATATGGATAATATCAGTTGTGATTTTTATTGCTACATATTTTAGTTGGAGTCTCTCAAAATAGTAGGATCCCATATCACTGGTCTGTAAATGTTGTTTCACATGGTACATTTACTTCCCCATCCATAAACTACATATTTGGAAAGTGAAAAAGGACAGCCAGTAGTAGTGTTTGTGATCCTATTTTGTGAACACATTTAAGTATATCACCTTATTCTGCCTATCATAGTTTAGCACCACCCATTCGTGCACCAATATTGTGATCGCACTGCTAAATTATGGCACAATTTTTGACATGAATTTTCCAGAAAGCCAGAAGAAAAAACAAAACCAAGAGGACTCAGACGAGGAAGACGATGACGAAGATGAAGCCGGTCCTTCACAGTTTCAACAGGTAGCTGCCCAGCCGCAGGTGACCTACATGCCTCCAATGGCCCAGCCTGGTGTCCCACCCGGAGCGCCTGGCATGGCCCCTGCTAACTACTCAGGTGGGTCTGAAACCAAAAAGTTTAAAAACGTGCAATAAAATTTTAATACAGCAGAATTGGGCTTCAGGGTAGTTGGTGAGTAATTCCTACTGCCTGTGTTGTATGTGGTGCCGTCATATGGGCAGGGCTGGTCTGGTATTGCCAATCTGCTAGTTTTTAAAAATACAGTAGATGTGCGCTATACGTTGCGAATCGTTTACACTCCACTCAAATTTTAAAAATAAGTTTAACAGTTAGGAATACTATAGAAATCGTACTGTATACAGAGGGGGAAGCTCTCACTGGTTAACAGCAAAGTGGAAACACCACACAAGCTTATAACCCACTTGTTCAGAGCTTCAGCAACTCCAAATTAATTTAAGTTTGGTGAAGCATTTCAGGATATTGTGTGATTTAAAGTGAATTGTGGCTAAAAGGATGGCGCTCTAACAAAACTGATCTCACCTGTGCAGCATTCTATTATATCACAGTTATGTCAGTTAATAGATTCATTTTT
This sequence comes from Ladigesia roloffi, assembly GCA_037577295.1. Taxonomy (NCBI): domain Eukaryota; kingdom Metazoa; phylum Chordata; class Actinopteri; order Characiformes; family Alestidae; genus Ladigesia; species Ladigesia roloffi. Next base: position 10,437 of record JBBKCR010000146.1, on the reverse strand, counting down.
CCCCCCTATTTTGTACAGGTATGCCCCATATGATGCCAGGTGTGCCACCAATGATGCCTGGAATGCCTCCAGTTATGCCAGGCATGCCACCAGGGTAAGTTGCTTGCCAGTGATATTTTATTGTTTAGTAAAATTTTTGTGCTTTTCGATTCCTTCTTTCATTATCTTGGAATGTTACATTATTTCATTTGATATTTTCTTTGCCAGAATGATTCCAATGGGAGGAATGATGCCCCCTGGGCCTGGCATGCCCCCCATGATGCCTGGCATGCCTCCAGGTAAAGGACCTTGGTTATGGCACTCTAGTTTTTGATGGCATTCATATATTTGCCTTTAAAGTTTGTGTTATTTTGAGATGCAGTTTGACGCTGGTTAATATAAACATGTTCTTGGTCTTCTGTAGGCATGCCTCCACATGTAGCCCGGCCTGCGATGCCCCCGATGGCTCAGGCAGCTCCGGTCACAGCCTCAGGAGTGCCAGCCAGACCTGGTGGACCTGTGGTCCAGTCAGCTGTTACCAAACCCCTCTTTCCTAGTGCTGTTCAGGTAGAGCAAAAGCCTAAATGTTCAGTCAATTTTTACATTTTAGTTTACGCATTACCCAGGTAATTTTTGCTAACATTTCTTTAAAACTAAAGAAGGTGAGGGTAAGGAACTGCCCACACATCTGTTTTATTTGGATCAGACAAGGTGTTATTGTCCATTATGCCATTATATTCTGTTTAGAACTTTATTTTTATTTTGATCACACTAAGTTTAAGCTGCTAAACTATTTGCCGGGTTGGTTTATATTGTACAAAGGCAGTATTATGTAAGCACAGATCTCCATTTATGATGTGGAGCATTCACCATTATGTTCTGTATTGGTTACTGTAATGCTGTGCTTTAGTTTTGTGCTTTCCTGTTTATTAGATGTGAAAATATGCCTTGAGTTGATTCTTTTTTTGTTGCCTTTAGAAGTGTTTACAATAGTGGACCTGCTGCCTAATACGCTATGTTTTTTTTGTTGTTTGCTTTTTTCCCCTCTCCTGTTACCACACCTAGTCCAACAGGGGTGGGAAGTGATGCTGTGCAGGACTGGATTTGAAATCCATATGTTAGCAGTATGTGTGTAAGGGTAGAGCTGCGTGATATGGACCAAATATTAGTATTATGGTTTTACTGCTACGTAATATAATGCCTTTCAGTATAGCAAAGGATCCATATAACTTTTCTGGAGTTACAATGGCTTGAACATAAATCCAAAAACGTTCCTTCATCCATAAAATGAATACATGGAAAACGAACCTGCAAACACAAGCCATTTTGGCACAAAACCAAACCTAATCATTTACGCTCAAGTTCTAAGGAGTATTTTAACCTCAAGCTGCCTTTTGAAAGAGCTGCATTTGAGGCAGTGAGTCAGAAAAGAGATGATTTAAATCAATCTTTAGGGTTTGAAACAAATGTAATTTAATCTAGGAGATCAACATGTTGGAAATGTGGTAAATATATAATTGCATCACAAAACATAATTAAATGGTTAAATAGCACTAGTTCCAGTCAGTTCTGTTATGTCACCATACCCTGTTTCTTTTTATTTGTAAATGTCTTACCTGTATCTGTTGCTCCATTCCAGGCTCAGCAGACAGTGTCTGGGCCCCCCTCCAGCAGCTCTGAGCCCCCCAAACCGACGTTCCCGGCCTATACCCAGCCTCCCGCCACTACCTCCCCCGCTGGCCCTGCCAGCAGCACTGTGGCAAAGCCCCCCGCCACAGTGCCCAGCAAACCGGCAACGCTGTCCACCGGCAGTGCTACCAGTAAGTTGATGCACCCTGATGAGGATATCTCGCTGGTAAGTGCTCGAGCGGCTTTTGTGATTATCTTCTTTTTTGACAGTAAGTAATAAGTACTAAGTCATGTTTTGATGGTCCAGTGAGCCCTAAAAACTCATTTTTTGTTTAGTAACAGCTTGTCAGGAATTTAAATCTCTGACCTCGATTTGGTGATTCAGGTCATTCATACAATTTCAGCCCACAATTGGGTTTGAGTCAGAATATACAAATGTAAGTAGCTATTTAGTAATAAAGACATGGCTTATATTCTCAAGCCTTTTTGTGTCAAATTTGGATGTAGGCTTTCACATTTACATAAATCCTGATTGTTTTCTGTTAAAAGTAAAAAAGATAATGAACATTACTGAATGTTATAAATAGATGGATGCAGTTGACTTGGTGCACTTTTACACCCCTGTTTGGAGTAGAAGGGCCTGCTCCCGTCTGCAGTTTTCTGATTGTGGTGTGTGTGTTTTGCCCCTGCAGGAAGAGAGACGAGCTCAGCTGCCTAGGTATCAGAGATTAATCCCTAGGCCTGGGCAAGCTGCTGCCACTGCAGTCAATTCAAGTGCAGCAGGCGGGCCAATGCCCCCTCAGCAGCAGCCTGTCAGGCACCCCATGCACGGTGAGTCACTCCAAATGGACAGAGGTATTTTTATCTGTAGGCAGTTTATGTTGGATTAGGTGTTGCAGCTAATTGTAGTTTTTTAATTGATTCACATATAGGCAAAGTTATTAAAGGGCCCATATCATTTTTATGGAATTTAAAAGTCTTAAAGTCTGCAAATATAGTTTCTAATGTTGCCTGTTTTCAAATCATAGTCTCTAAAGTCTCAAATAGACTGTTGGATTACATAAAGATCTCGATACATTGATATTGCAGTATTGATAAGTGGATGATGCTTTGTGCAGCAATAGGTAGCACAGGGCCTTTCATTATTTGAGTCAAATCGCATTAATTCATTTTTTTTTTTCTTACAAGCATAGTGTATTTCATACAGAGTGTTTGTGCAGTGTTTATATTTGAGCTTTATTTAGATGTTTTCTTGTCTTTTATGATTTTGATAAATAAGAAGTTTAACCTGAGACCCTCCTGCTTTTAGTTTAGAGCAGGGGTCTAAAACCTTTCTATAAAGGGCCGCTGTGGATGCAGGTTTTCGTTCCAACCAAAAAGAAGCCACACCTAAATAACCTAAAACCAAGACCAGCTGATTACAGAAGTGGAATCGGATGTGCCTCCTGCTTGGTTGGAACGAAAACATTCACCCACAGTTGCCCTTTCTGGACAGGTTTGACACCCCTGGTTTAGGGTGTTAACTATTTTCTTATTGTCCTCTAGGTCAGTATGCCGCACCTCCTCAGGGAATGCGGGGATATATGGCAGGTGGGATGCCTGCATATGGCCAGGTACCCCCATTCCAAGGTGGCCCCCCCATGGGCATGAGACCACCAGTCATGTCTCCAGGCAGCCGATACTGACCCAGCGCTGCACCCTGATTTGTTTGGAGGTGACCACATGCCCCTTATCGTTTAGAGTGCGGTTTATAGAGCCAGTCCCCCCAAAACAAGCTGTACATCTCTCACCCGACGACCACAAAATCACACGGGACATTGACACACTAACAAAGAAAAAAGAATGGAACGGTATCAATGTTGTGGTTGATACATGTGGCTTTTTTTCTTGTTGTGTTTTATTCAGGTTGTACAGTGTTTTAAACAGTGGTTACTGCCGTAACAGTGTCGGCATTCCCCCCAGGCAAGTTCCCAGTAATGATTTTTACATTGATTTTTACGTTTCTCTGTGAAGCCTTCGCAGCACGTTGCTGTGCTGTTGGACGTTGTGTCCCCATCGTTTGATCGGTGAGGGCTTCAGGATTTCCAGTATTTATCATTCCTTGTTTCAGGGTATTAAATGGGTATATGTTTGGATCTTTTTTTTTTTTTTTTTTTTTTTGGAAACAGTAATAAAACAACGCTCTCATTTTCTTCTTGATCTTGTGTTTGTTTGTGTGTGTGTCCTGAGCACTGGATTCATCAGTCAGGCAGGTTAGTCTTTGGTTAATGCTGTAATATAGAATGTATACACTAATGCACAAGTCTTGAGCAACTCCCTGTTTTTTTATGTCTTCATTCAAAGATCCAGGCTTCCTGAAGGACTTTCTAAGACTCTGGATTTCAGTTCCGTCCCCTTTTAATTAATTTAAAATTTTTGAATTATTCAAGCATAACAAAGCACATCTACGTGATCTAACGATTATCAGTATACTGGCAATGCTGAGAATCCTGTATCTAGGCATCTTGTATTTTTTGGCATAAAATTGTATTTTTATACGAAACGGGGTAATTAAAAATATGATTAAAACAAATGGGCGTGCTCAAGACTGACACAGTGCTGTGTATGTACACAAATGCACTAATAGAAATAATCGAGTAATTTGTTGTCACCATGGAGGGGTTGCTTATAGCAGCACTGTTCGTATTGTAATGAATGTACAAACTTTTAACAGCATGGAAGCCTTATTAAAGTATTCAGTAGCAAAATATTGTTTGACAGGTCCAGAAATGTCAAATGAATGTTATTATAGGGCTGCATGGTATAGTTTATTCATTGCAAAATGTGGATGGGCTTTTTAATTTGGTCAATTAGGTTTTTCATGGATTTGGAAAAGAACGGAGCAGAAAATACACTAACAGTAGAAGCCAATGGGAAGCTGAGTCAGCATGCTCTGAGGCATCTATTTAAGAGAGAGAAGTGAGTCTGTAATCACTTGTGCATTGCAGAAGTATGTCTGCAGGTGTTACAAGTAGCTGCTACCTTTTATGTTTTGTAAATATTGTTCAAAGTCAGGGTAGTGAGGATTTTCTTCAGTATTGACCAGCCCTGTGGGTCTGATATAAGTCTGAAATAAGTGACCATTTTTAAAAGGGACAGCTTGTGTGTGTGAGAGAGAGAGGAGTGAATATGCCCATGCTTGGGATGAAAATATAACCATTTTCATCCAAATCAATTCAAATTAAATGCAAATGCTTATAAATTGCATGTGTGTCTATATAGCTAGGGAAATACTGAGCAAAATACTGAGCAATATGTATGCATGTATGAGCTCTTTGTCATCCTATCAAACTGAATCAGGAGTGAGCTGCTGGAATACAGGACATGGAAAAGCTGCCATACAAACACTACTGCACTCCCAGCAAATATGGATGGTTTCTATTTTTTTACACAGCTCACACTGCAACAGTTCATAAAATAATAGCAACCTGTACATGTTGCACTCACTGTTGCAAATTGCACAAACAGGGAAAGGTGGCTGTTTATAATTACTTGTAAAGTTGATTATGACTGCGCTACTACAAAAAGCCTGTGTCCATGAAAACTGCTTAAATGGCATTGTAACAAATAGCTGACAGTATAACTTGCTTATCTGCTCCATATGGTATTTTATTGATTTTTTTTTAATTGGTTTGTGTTTTTCTGCAATTAAATATCTTAAATATTTTTTCCCTTAAAGTGCTGAATTGTAAAGCATTTGGACAGGTTCAGCAGTAGTAATTACGGATAACTATAATTTATAGAATAATGAAAGGCTGTGAGGCTCTGTTTGGAAGTCATTGATTAGGGATGGGCTGAAACCTGGTACTTAAAAGAAAGCCAAATGATCCAAAGTATTATTACACTTAATTTGTAGTGAATCCAACTTTTGTAGATTAGAGTAAGATTTAGAATTATTATTCTGTTCTCAATTTGTTTGTCTTTTTGTAAAAATTTCAAAAAGTACAGATAACAATACTGTTAAAGTACAGAATCAATAAGGGGTCTCAATAGAAGTAGTAATACCGTTAAATCTTTAACGATACCCATCCATAGTTGTAAAGTTTTACTGCCATATTTCTTAGCCGCAGCATCCATACATTAAACCTGATAAACTTGAAAGTATCTTATTAAGCTTTAAGTTTTTATCTAGGGAGTTGTTTGTTGCATTTTGATTTATTTAACTTTTTTGTAAAGAGTTTTAAAGTTCCTCATGCTCTTACACAGTGCTCACTTGTTATATTTTGTAATTATATATATTTTTTAAAATTAGTGCTGTAAAGCGATTACTTAAAATTAACTAGTTAATCGCAAATCCTGGGGGAAATTGTGATGAATCGCGATTAATCGCATTTCTGAGTGAACCCAATAATTAATGTATAATAAACACACAATCATCAATTTTACAAAGAAGGCTTTGGGTTTTTTTTGTTTTTATTCCCAACTTTGTTACACTTTTAAAATAGATGCATAACATCTTGAATACTGAGTTAATCTCTGTCCTAAGACAAAAACAGCTTTATATAACTGCGCACCGGGATGCTTCGCCTTGGGGTTATATGATGTAGTGATGTAGTGCTTTGGCGGTAATTGAATTCACTTTTTTTGTACTAATCCCCCTCTGGTTGTAACTTTTTAAAAAATGTCAATTTAACAGCGTGTGTTTATCTTCCATCGCTAGCATGAGCAGCAGCATTAGCCACATGAAGTGTCTCAAGAGTTTTCGTGCAGCCATCACGAAATACAATTTAATCAAAATACGTGTTCCTATTACGATTTTCGTGCTAGGAAAACGCTTCTTTTTGCACACGTATTTTGATTCTATTGGGTTTTGTGATGGCTGCACGAACACTCGTGAGATCTGGCTTCTTCTCCGGGCAAGCTGTTCCCTGGCATAGCGTAATACTGCCCCCACTAATAATAGTTTGATACTCAGTGTTGTGCATGAACTAGTTCAAAAGAACGCGTTCATTGAACACGTTCATATTTCAGTGAACTTTGAACT
>JBBKCR010000145.1:42600-53592 GCA_037577295.1 Ladigesia roloffi | reverse complement strand
GAAACCCAGTTTCGATTTAGAACTGGTTCTAATTATGAGAAGCACCGGAATCTCATACCTCCGGCGTTATCAGTTCCTCTAATGATTCTTTCAAACTTTTTCCAAGGTTGCACACTCAGTGACTCAAAGTTTCATGGAGCAGAAAAAGTGGCCCATGGCATTAATTTATTATCATAATAATCAGGTATTAATAGTTACCGTGTAAAGGAAAATAATGTGTTTGTGCATTAATAAAACAGCTGCTTTCGAAGCTAAAAAAAGCCTTTGTCTGCCTTTTTAATGTAAATATGTTACTAACTAGGTCAAATTTTATTCTGCTGTTGCCTTCACAGCCTCAGCTTTGGCGACTGCTAGCCAGGCATCTTTGGCTTGTTTCTGTCGGCCACAGAGCAGAACCAAAATGAGTTACGGGAATCAGGGTCTGTTTTTCCTCTATCAGAATGGTAGCATTTATTTACTGTCTCCAAAAATAAAAATAATATATAAAGTGGCGAGAACCATTCACAAACAAAGCGGATATGGATGGGTATCGTTAAGTTTTTAACGTTATTACTACTTATATCGATACCGCTTATCGATTCAGTACATTACCGTTACTCTTATCGGTACTTAATTAAAAAATAATTGAGAATAGAATAACAACACTTTAACCCTAATTCTAAACCAAATCTAAAAAAGGTAGACTCACTTCAAATTAAATTTTAGGTGAGCTCTGCTTTATAATGTTTTAGTTTATTATTATTTGTCTTTATTATTATTATTTGTCATTTTAATGTTTAATATTTATTTAGGCTACTGCAAAAAATAATCTAAATATTTAGCCTATATGTAGGCTGTATGTAACTGAATGTGTGTTTATAAAATTATTATCACTGTTTTAGAGCCCTTGGTTGGATGTTTTGATAAATTTCTCATGTTTCTGCCTTTACCATCAAAAATCTTGTTGCAAGTATGTAGTCATACTTTGGATCGTTTGGCTCTCTCCACCATCATCACTTCATAAGCGCGAGCCCTTCCGTCTTGTGTATCTTATTCTTATCCAGAGCGATTTACATGTGCTCAAGTAGTCCACATCTGTATTTCAACCTAAAAAGCTATTCCTAAACAACTCCCGTTGAAGAAGGTCTGAGGTTTAAGCATAGAAAGCAGGTAGTTAAGAGTCTAAGTGCCCAAATGTTTTATTTTGTTGTTGTATTCTTTTGTTGTGGTTGTTTTTTAATGAAAGTAGGGAAGAAGAAATGAGAAGTAAGTAAGGAGGTGCACGTCCATTACTGGACTCGAAAGCAAGTGATAAGGTTTTGAACTTAACCACAGGGATCCAGTGAAGGTTCCTTAGTCCAGGTGTGGCATATGAGAATTTCAAAACATTTCAAGTCCAGTTTAGAAATGACCAGAGAATGGAAAAGAAACTTAGCGTTCGTGTTGAGGGATTGGATTCTCCTGATGATGTAAAGGTGTCTGAATGTCCACATCCTAAAGGACACAAATGAGACTTCCTAAAATACTAAGGATGATATTTGCCAAGGTTGGATAAAGCATGACATATTTTTCAGAAGTGTATTACAGGTGTGCCCTTGTGTTTTCAGGTGTATCGTTTTGGATTAACTGTTGAGGTTCTTGCCTTCTCAGATATGTTATTACTCTTGAATTTTTGAACCAACTTCTCTTTATTTTCAGAATTTGTTTTTTTTTTTATTATTAAAGTAGCTGTAGTTTGATATGTCATCAGATTTCCTGTTCCCTTCTGACTTCTCTGCTTATTCTGCCAAAATTCTAGCCTGTTGTCAACCTGCCATTGATATTAATGAGAAAAAAGTGCCTCTTAACAAATTCTTCACTCTGTGACATTAACAAACCCAAATAGTTTTATTTTCCTGTATCAGGAAAGTGAGACCGAATTTGTTTTGAGCTGGATTGTAAGCAACCCGCAGACCACAACCCATGACATGTCCAGTCTTTACATGTACAGGAGTGCTTGGCCAGCTTTCCCTTAGGTATTCTTCCCTCACAGCCCTCTAGTCTATTAGCACAGAGTCATCAGACAGACTAGCCATGCATGGAATGAACTCTGTAATACAAATTGTCACTGTTACTTACGGTATGGTCCACACAGAAATAAACATGACAGCCATTAATTGGCTGGCCTCTGAGTGGCACGTACTTGCAAAAAGGTAGAGCACCTTGAACCTGGCTGAGAGAAAGCAAGAGAGAGAGAGAGAGCGGAGGAGAAGGAGGAGGAAACTGGGCACTCAGCATGTTATAGTTAAGAGCCCATTTCCCTGAGTGATTCCATTAAAATTCTCCACAGGGCCAATTACAGCGTGAAGTGAAAAACGTCCTCCCTCATTAGGCGCTGATGAGAAGGGGATGCTACCGGTCAGCTGTAGTGGGAGGAGTAGAGAGAAAAAGTGTAAGAGCGTGAGAGTGTGGTTATTTGAGTCAGTTTTTATCACATTGTGGGGCCCAAGTATGATTAGCATACTCACTGTTTATGAGGCCAAATACTTGGTGGGGTCCATAACACTGGATCCCACAATGTTAAAGCATAAGTCATCATAAAAAGTTTTATTTATATTTTACTCCATTGCACCATGTACACACACTTTAAAGGAGGCATTAGCATTCTTTTATACACCAGTGTTTATCCACCAGTGTTTATCCACCAGTGTGGGGCCTTTTTCTGACAGGACAGTGCAGGAAGTGGCCATTTTTGAATAATGAGAGCAAATTGTTCCTAAAACAAAGAGAAATTCTGTCATAATTTACTACTTAAATTTGTCCAGCTATTTTGCCATGGTGACAATTCTATATATACCTTGGCATAAAATAAAACCTTCAATAAATGTTTTAGCAACAGCTAGCACTCTATCTGTATAAGAGAGAGAGAGAGAGAGAGAAAAAAACACATTTATTCTGATATATCATCTGCTGGATAGTGCAAAGTTGGTTGATTATTTTGCCAGGACAAATTTGTATAGCTATAAGTTGTGTTTGTTGCTAATTTTATCATACAAAATATGAAAGAGGCTAATTTTATCACACAAAAGACCAAATGGTATTGGTAAATGTAGTTTTTGTAACAATGGTAATCATTCGATGTCCAACTATATTTACCTTTTAAAATCTCCTGTTTGGTAGTTCAGTAAAGCACCGCAGAGTGAAGCTATTAAAATAACATTACATTTTCTTTTTAATGTATATGTACCAAAACAAGCAAACATGTATTAGATTGAATTGACTTGATGTACAATTTTGTAAGGAACTGAAATACAAATGCTTGACACTGATTTTAGTTAAGCCATTGTTAATTTATAATAAGTTGTAATTATAGGATTATGTACCTGTGCGTGTACATTTTTTGTAGGAAATGCAATGAGTTTGTAAATGCTAAGTACACGATTAGGCAAAATCAAATTTTCTGTGTAACTGCTGTAGTAGTTCTAGATTCGTATTTTTCAAATCAGTTGGCTGTGATCTATGTATTAGCCAGTCTGGCTTATATTACAATAACTTTTATTCGATGTTTAGGTTTAATGTCTCTCTGTAATGTGAAAATAACAATGAAGCGAGAAGAAGGAGAGATTCTAAAAAGAATGCAATGTATCAGGCTATCAGTTCCACCAACAAGACATCACCATTGGAAGCCAGATGAATAAATCCCAGTAAGTTAAAGTTATCAAACATAGTTTGCAATTACAATAACTGCAATGGTGGCATATTTTATTGGAAAGAAAAAAACACAATTGAAGTTACTGCTATACATCTTATTTTCAGCATTGAACATGCTGTCTCACAACATTTGAATTAGTTAGGGATAGGTGAATGAATCAGTTTGTGTCTCTGCTTACAAGAATAAATATATAAGACATGTATGACTTTTCAAGGTATGCTGAACAATCATATAAATAAATCTAAGTTTATGTTGCATACAAACATGCTTTGATATGCGGATAACTTTTACCAGATGGTATAATGCTTGCACAAAACAAATGTTTTAATCTTTATTGTAATTTATTGATAATGTGAGTTGAAAGCTTGATTATATAATAATGTAGCACAATGTGCAGTATAGCATTCCTTCACTTTTTATTGGTTTTGATAAAACATGTTTTGTTTTGTATTCCCTTTTGTTTCAGAATAACATAATAGAGATGCTGAAGAGCAGGAGCGCCGCCAGAAATATTGGGCCCCATGAAAGATTTGAATGTGTGATAAATGCCAAATATCAACATTATACACACATGCTAGATGCTATTTACTATATGGATGTCTTCTGGAGAATTTGTGGATCACTCTTTTGGTAACTTTTAGCCATTTAAACTCACGATGGACTATTTTTACTAGGGCTGTCCCGATCAGGTTTTTTTGCCCTCAAGTCCGAGTCATTTGATTTTGAGTATCTGCCGATACCGAATCCCAATCCAATAATTTTATATATACTATACTAAGGCAAATAGCAAGTCAGTCATTGCAATCATTTGTGCATTCTTGGACTGCGGTAAAGTTGGTTTGACTTTCCACATTCATTGATGCTCGCATTAGGCACCGTCGCAAAACTACTACAAGCAACGAAAAAGGCTACAAAAATAATCTTTTAAATCTATTAATCTATTCAGCAATCTGACTTTGTGGTGTCCGACCAAGTCTAATACCTTCAGACTAATATTCCTCACAAAGCACATGTCATGTTTCTGGAAATATTACATTTGAGTTTTTTTGGCAATTTTATTAACAGCAAATTGATCAATAAAATATATTAATGCCTTCAACCATGTCACCTTTTGTGTCAAGCCAACTCTGACAAAGACTAATATTCCTCAGATACCAGAAATGTATGTTTTGCCAAAATTGCCATTTTTTAAAATACCAAATTGATCAATAAAATCTACTTAAATCATTTTGGCATTCTAAATGCTAGCAACTACAGCTTTAGGTATTTCTCCAAGCATACCCATTCAAAAATACAAAGTCAATTTAAAACATATGTTCTATATATTCAGATATGTTTTTTTAAAGGAATCTTTAAAAAGTCTTACTTACAGCATGTAGTGACTACCCAACCCATTCAATAATCATAATTTCCAAAGTCATGCATTATGGTATCTGAGGAATATTAGAGTGGGTTTGAGACCATAAGGTGACATGGCTGAAGAGATTGTTGTTAATTTGTTAGTAAAAATGGTCAAAAATAAACAAATATAATATTTCTTGAAACATGACATTTGGTTTGTCAGGAATATTAGTCTAAAGATATTAGACTTGGCCTGACACCAAAAAGTCACATTGTTGAAGAGATTGATTATTTTTGTATACTTTTGCGTAGATTGTGGTAGTGCCTAACGCAGTATGCGAATATCAAACGAATGTGGAATATTAAACCAACCTTACGGCAGTCTTTCTTGGCTGTGATGTCCTGCGCCTTCGTGCCATCACGAGGCATCTTTCTCTCCTCTTCAAACACCTTTTGCAGCGTGCGCTGATTCGTCTAGCCACTCCTCCAATCACACAACGCAGACAATGATCCCCAATTCCTTTCAATAATCACCCACATGTGTACTTGTGATCAGAGACAGGCAAGCCGCAGTGTGCTGGGCACCTGCCGCCTGTCACGCCACCTAATCACCACTCACTCAGCCACTCACATGAGAAGAGCATCTCAGTACCACAGCGAGTGACTGCGGGGTCGGGTTCAAAAATTAGGAGTCATCTCTCCTTGGGACCAGCAGAAGGTCACAAAGTACACCTGCTAGCTCCCTTTCCCAATCCAACACTCTCATCATCATAAGACTATTTATTTTTACATTTTCCATACATGAACACAGGACAGAGCTACTATAACATTTTTGAAGGCTGTGCTAAATGTCAATATTTTGAAAAGCCCCAGAAATGCATCCTGTTATCTTTAAAATTTCATTCACACTCAAATTTAAACTTTATTTAATTACAAAATAAAATACATTTATAATCCAATTATTCAATTAAATACATTTAATGTCTCCAATTTATGAGACACTTTAGCACCTCTTACAATTATTTTTATTCTAATAAAAACTTATGGATATTTCATTATTCTAATAATGAAATATCTATAAATATAAACAGAGAGACCATTTAACTCTTATTAAGGTAGGCAAGCCATTGAAACACATTTTTTTTAAATAAAATACCAAACAATGACACACATCTGAACTTCCCACACAGCAGTATTGAATATAGTGCTGTTAATTGTGTTTCAATTTTAGACTTCAATTAGTGTAGTAATGTGTGAGAAATATGGAAAATAAATGTGTTGCTATTTTGTGATAGCTGTTGCCATGGCAACGTGAAGGCCCACCCAGGTTTGTTTCAATTTCTGTAGAGTTTGCTTCCATTTACATAGTGTTTGTTTCTATTTTCATAGTGTTTGTTTCCACTTTATTGATATTACTTTAAACTGCATCATCATCCATAATTGATTATTCATTATTTATTTAAGCTGCATTCTCAGTCCTAATGGATTAGTTTGCTTATTCTAATGTTCTGCTGTGACCACAGATCTTAAGGCACCAGCTGACCAATCAACAGTCACAGACGACAGCTGTGAGGTACAGATAACACTCCATTCAGTAACTGACTGAAAAGTGTACATTTGAATTCTGGACTTTATATCTCACAACAATAACATTCTCTTCCATAGTGGGTTGTGCTGGATTATCTGGTGACATCCAGAGTAAGACTCGTCTATTTTTAGAAAACATGGCTGACTCTTTATTTTCTCAAGTGTCCTAAAGTCTTCTTTCTGTGTTCTGGGCCAAAGGAAGCCCAGCATTTCTGTCCAGCATGCTTACAAGATTTTCTCTCACACCCTGGGCAAAATATTTTCATGTGACAACAAGGTTCCTGCGTGTTAAAGTTTTATCAGTGATGGAGTCATATTTGACTGTTTCATGTTAATTGGTCTCCAAAAAATACTATAAATTATGAGCAATTTCCACAGCAGGTGGCACTCCTGCACAAGTTGGTCTGAAGAGTCTGAAGAGAACATTGGTGGGTGAATTCTACACCCTGTTCCCAGAAGTAAAGGTAAGAGGGGACTCCATATTGTACAATATATAATAGACAGCAAAATGTGGTACTGACCTGTTAAAGGAGCTTCAGCTCCCTCCCCAGTTGTGTGGTATTGTCAAGGTTCTGCCTGCATTAGGGGAAAACCAATAGCAGTTTGACCACTGGATCTCTTCATTGACATTGCTGTGGACACCAGATCACACAGGTGGACATGAACCTCATGATCTCCAAGTCCAGCCACACTACACACTACAACTCAGGGTTCTAGGTAAGCATTTCCCCAAAAATCAGTTTGACATAATAATAAAATCACCGGTATGTTCAAATGTACTTTGTCTGAAGAAGTATTTGTTCATCCATAGATTCTCTCTGCTTTTCACAGCAAACAGTGTAAAGGACGTACAGAGGTGTGACCATCACCGAGGATGGACGCCTCTGTTCCTCAAAAATTAGTGAGATCCACAACCTTGAGACACTTGCCCAGCGATGGGGTCACCACCTGGATTCAACTGAACTAAATTTACTCTTCCATTTTACATTCCTTTAGCTTTTTAAATACACTTGTTGCTTCTTGTTAAAATGCTTTCATTTTGTTAATATAGCTTAACTTTTAAATGATAAAACCATTTTTTACATTTATCCTTTAAGATATTGGACATCCTCAGCCTCGATTTCTAGCTTTCTCTCTCCCTCTCTCTCTCTCTTTTTTATATTATATGTAAAACCAATATTATAAAATACCTGAAAAGTGAGATAAAACAATCATTCACCTTTATGTTTATAAATATCACATATTAATGTGCAACATCCTAGTGTATCTAAACCAAAACAGTTGTGCAGATGTTCATTCTGTACAAGTGGTCCAATAATTTGTCTGAAATATTGCACAAGATCCCTTTAGTTAGTAGTATAAAACTTAAGGAGAATATATAATATTCTTTCTAATTAATTATTTATCAACTTGTTTAAAACGTATTTATCTAATTTATTAATTTAGTATTTTGTACATATTCAGGGACTATTTGCTAATTTCATATTTGTATCTGCAGTGGTTTGTCCTGAAACATAAAAACTGGCAGTCAAAGACCCCTGGGTGCTGGACCCACCTACCTGGTCAACAGTTGGTCCCTGCGTTGATTAGTCTTAATAGACATGTTTACAAGATTGAGTGTTTAATAAAATATTCATATTCAGTAAATAGTGTGTAAAACCTACAGGTTTTAACAGCATATTTAAAGTATTAAATAAAATATTGAGATACCCAGTGCCTGGTCTGAATCTCATTCTTCACTTTCACTCCTAGTAAAGAGAATTGACTTAGTCAACATTGTGTTAGAATTTTCAGTAGACTTACTTAAACAATTCACTTCACACCTCATAAATAAATAACAGGCTGGTTTCAAACCATAGTGTCCTTAAGAACATTTTAGGCAGCAGTGTTCATTTAAAAGACTGAAATTATGAATGTCCATCTAGAACATTTCATGAATTCCACCAAAGTCATTTCTAAAGAACAGAAAGAGTGATTTGAGTGAGTTCAGCCAAAAGTGGGTAAATAAGCATCATACTGTTTTAGTGTGTATGTGTACATACTAATTTGGTTTGTCTATGCTCTCACCTATAAAACATATGTCTCTGCCTAAGTGTAGATTAATGTAGGGCCGGTCTCAACAATCAGGAAAACTGAAATATTTCCTACCAACATTTAGACCTGTAATTGTGCAAAGAACCCAGGCAGTTTTTTATTCATCCCACTGGGTGCTGTTAAGTTCTTCATTCTCAGTAAGAGAGGGCTAATGATCTTAAACTTAACATAACATACATCGTCAGTCGGTGTACAAGCTATTAATTGATCCAGATGATGGATGGAGAATGAGGGGTTTGATTAGAATCTAAGAGAACACATTGCTCTTTCTCACTGTAAAAAGGGGGGGGGGAACCCATTGCATTCTCAGAGTAAGATAATAGGCACGTCTATATGGGCATATGTGTGCTAAGATTTATCGCTCTCAAGTCAAAGTAAATTACTTTCTATCTCTTCAGAGTCTAAAGTTATGACTTGACCATTTCTTCTTTGTCTCAAAAGACTCCTCTTTACAGTTTGTAGGTGATGAAGGCTCTGATGCTTTATTAAATTTTTAAAACTTTTATTGATATTTTTTTTTTAAATGTTGAGCCCATTGATCAAATAAAATCTTATTTAATGAGAAAAAGAATAATAATACTGCTGTAATCAACACTCTCCTTTTAGCAGTGAGACCAGTTGGATGGCAAAACACTACTAAAGATTATTTTCGTTGACTTCTTGAAGTTCTGTAAACATTATAATTAATTGTATTTTGATGTCATTTCCTTTAAAAATATGCTTTGAGGAAAAATATTTTTATTTGGAAATGAGGAGAAATATTGTCAGCAGTTCTTCAAAATTAAGGCAAAGCTGCTCAGTTCAATACTTGGACCTATAAATAATAAAACCTGAGAAAATTATTTTTGCAGCTGTCTCTTTTATCCTTAAGCCTCATATTGAACTGGAGTTCAGACTCTCCATTTATTATCAACAGACTATAAGAGCCACGGTCACTGGGACAAATCAGAGTTATTATTATATTGATTATATGCTATTCCAGTTAGAGCAAGAGGGTCCAGTGTTTGTGTCTCTGCCAGGGCAGTGTGGGGCTTTTATTTTTGGAGTTTGCATGCTCCCCCTGTGTCAGGTGAGTTTCCACTGGAAGCTCTGTTGAACTCCCACTGTCCCCAAATATATGTATTTACATTGACCCTCTGTGTGTGAGTGTGTTTGTCTGTGTGTATGCCCTGCAATAGACTGGTGACTTCTCTTGGTCACTTCTCCACCATTTGCTCTGTGAGCGCTGGGCTGGAACAGAGCATACTACACTTTAAATCATACTGCTGTTGCATGCATTGTGAAAATGTTACACAGTTATGGAGACAATATAAAGAGATATAAAGAGGGACCAGAGATGCTCCTAAATGGCTTGTATTTGTACAGTGCTAGAGTAGCCCATTTTTCACAACAATACACTTTTTCTGTCACGAAGTACAGTGAATTGCTCCAGGACACATAACTCTGGATGTAATTTAAGAAATTATAGAGCTCTTCTGCATTCTAGAGCTAAACGGTTCTGAGCACAGACAGCAAGCATTTGGATGGCATTTCTACATCTGATGTTTCTGTGACCAAAGCCATTAGATTTCTTGTCACTAGTCCGGGTTCTGGAGTGCTAACCTGTCTTCCAGAGCCCTCTGCAACTCTCCTTCTGGTTTCAGCATCACAAATTCTCTGGATCAAATAATAAGAATGATGGTGCAACAGGCCTTGCACAGCATCGGTCACGTCTACCTCTCGTCTCCATCATTTTGAGAAATGTTGCAAAAGGAACATGGATGTATATTAGGGGTGTGCAGAGTGGCCGCTATTTGTATCTGTATTTGTATTTGTTGAAAAGGGAAAAGTATTTGTATTTGTATTTGAGTAAAATGTATAAGGAAACCCGCAGACTCCGGAGCAGTGCCGGCACGAGAGTGTACCAACTGGGTAGGCATCTACGTGACCATCACTATGAAACACAATGTACTTAAAATATGCTTAACTCTACCTTCATTTACTTCTGAAAATATGCCAAACACCTGAATTTGAATTAAGTGGCCATTAATTTGTAAACCGTTCCTTTAATTTCACCTTAAGAGTGGATTTAAGGTGCGAGTGTGAAACCCATTAATCCTAAACATAAGACATTTTCTTCAGGAGGCTCAGTTATTTAGGGGCAAAAAAATTTTAAATAAGGGAAAAATCGCTTGGGGGGGCAAGGCCTTCTAATGCCCCCCTTGATGCCAGCAATGGAAACTATTCCCGAACGCGAGCCTGGGACGTATTCGTAAAGAACACTTTATTTGTGCCAATTCGAATGCCGTATTTGTATTTGG
>JBBKCR010000145.1:0-37879 GCA_037577295.1 Ladigesia roloffi | reverse complement strand
CATACATCTACACACCTACACACACACCATCATACATCTACACACCTACACACACACCATCACACATCTACACACCTCCACACACACCATCACACATCTACACACCTTCACACACACCATCATACATCTACACACCTTCACACACACCATTGTACATCTACCCACCCTGACACACACCATCATACATCTACAATCCTTCACACACAGCCTCATATATCTACAAACTTTCACACATCTTCGTACATCTACACACCTTCACACACACGATCGTAGATCTGCATACCTTCATACACACCATAGTACAATCTACTTACATGTCGTAGCCAGGTTTATTATATCCATGTCATACTATGCGATTTGTAGAGATCGTAGATGATTGCAGAAATTTTAGTCTGTATTCATGAATTCTAATCTAAACTCAGGCACAGTTGTGTCTGCAAATGTTCAAAAACTGGAAAGGAGTATAGATGTTTCATTTTATTGCCCTTTTCCACTCGAGAAGCTCTAAAGCTAATCAAACAGGGATGTCTGTGGCATATTTTTTACTGCTAGGGCGCTCTCTTAGGAAGACTCAGGAACAAACGGGGAGGTAATGCATAATGAAGGGGGCGTTTGATGATGGGGCATTGAAGTGATGGGGGATTTGTTAATGTTTTCATATCACACATCAGACCCACAGCCCCTATCACAAGCTCAGACGGAGAAAAGCTGCGAATGCTCATCATGTCACTCAAGTGCTCCAACAGCTGTCGTGCAACAGATCTTTGTTCCCCTCCTAACAAGCGGCAGCCGCGTGTTCATTTTGTATTGAGCCAAAGGGAACAAGCACGAGGCGGCCTATTTAAAGTGGCCTGCTCTCTTTTATTTGGAAAGAAATTTCCCGTTAGACACCACACAAACGATCTCAATGGGGCTGAGATATTCAGAGACATTCCAAGCACACCAGGTCCTAATACTGCACTGAAGGAGACATCAAGAATAGCTAAATGTACAGTAAATTGGAGAAATGGCAAGGCTTTGCATTTATGATGAAGGGGCCTTAGCCAATTTCATCCACTGGAGTTATTCCTTGAAATGAGGCGAATACTGTCAGCGGGATAATAGTGGCGTGGTTCACATGCGTCATCTCTCTTTCATTACGGACAAAGACGTCATCCATTTTTCTCATCAAAACAGACAGACCGTCATATTTTCCAGCGCTCTGAGGTGAGGCAAAAAATAGACATGAAAAGGCTGATCGGAAAAACAGAGACCCCAAGGTACCACTGCAGTGTCAAAAAGAGAAAAGAGGGAGGTGTGTGCGCGCACGTGCAGCTGCGTGGGTCTATGGGCAAGGCGGAGATCGGGAGTGAGGTAGGGGGTAGAGAGTGGAGCTCAGTCCTTGTGATGTGGTCTTTTGTTTTCTGCCTTTGAGAGCGATTGGAAAGAGGATCCGCGGTGGCTGAGAGAGCGGCTGAAAGAGAGCATGAGGACAAAAGGAATGAGATATGACTGCAACTGGGCCTCTGGGTCTTTGAAGCCGTACTTCATCCACAGATCTGCCCCTCCACACACACACACACACACACACACACACATAGACATGCACACACATACAAACACACACACACACACATGCCTGATGCTTCTCAACTACCTTCGCTCCATTGTCATGCATGGCGTGAAAGGGGACAGGCTCCAGAGAGGCTGGCACACAGAAAAGGCCATCCCAAACTACATGCATTATGAATCTCACCCCATTTCCAGACTGGGGCTCATCTGTGCTTTGAGAATTTCCCTCCCCAAATCAAACCAGATTTCCATATGAATCTAATATGAATGTGACCCAGAGGCCAGGAGGGGAGGAGTTGTGCAAAATACTTCGAGATGAGAAATCGTATTGCATGTAAAATGTAAGCCACCAATGAGAAATAGTCAGATATGTTTTGGTATACTAACATGAAAAACACTGTTTTCTTCCCTTCGTGGCATTAGTAGGTGAATCCAAATATTCATAAATTGTAAGTATGTTTAACAATGTCTCCTTTCTAACACTACGTAACTTTTGATGTAGTCCTATTTCCAGTTGTAGAGTAAAAAGTCTGATAGGGTCATTAACATGTAAGTCATGTATTTGCACAGTATTTTGTCATGTTTAAAATTTCTGCCAGAGGTTGGGATTTGATGTTTTACATGCAAAGTTTCAGAATAGACTTCGCAAGCAGGTAACACAAATATAATCCTCTGAAATGGTTGATTTGGACTGTTTGCTACTTAGAGAGCCGTTAATTAATTGTTGTTTTAATGAATGTTGAATATGTTTGCTGCCATCAAATATGTGCTTAAAGCTAATGTAGCTTCGAGCCGCTGCTTATATATTCATGCCATTTCTTTTGAGGTAGTGGGACTTTTGAGGTAGTAGTTTAATTAGGGCAGTCAGTTGCAGCGATATAGAGTCAATTTAAAGGTTTGGCCACACTGACATAATTACACTGAAAGATAAAGTGAAAATATTTATGTGACCTTTATCCATAATTTATACGCAATTGAATATATAATATCCATGTCATACCACATGTTAATGCAGTTCAGATGGGCAACCGACTGACATCCATCATTTTGAGTTTCAAACGGGTTTTTTGTAACATTAATACTGTGATTTTTGTTCAAGCGGTTTGTTAATATGGAACATTTGGATTCTGCGACGCTTTGACACAATTTTCCCTCAACCTGAAGTAAGACAGGGGACCAGATTACATATTTAAGATCTGAGATTTCTTTCCTGTTGTGTGTGAATGTTTACCTCCTCAGGCATTTAGGCTGACTGCCCAATTCCCACAATAAATGTGAAAGATAGGCAGTGTTGGATTTAATCATCACTTAGTTTTTGTGAGATTGCCCAACAACCTCAGCATGATTGTTAGGTTAGAAAATGAGAATGGCTGTGCCAGACCCATGAGGATATATATGTATATATAAAATCACTGACTCAATGACTCAGACAGTGATGGTGTGAGGTTTCAGTAGCCTGGAGTCATTGCAGGAGCTGCGTCGCTCCCATTGGCCCTGCTGCCAGTTGCCCTGAGCACTCTGGACCTCGGTATCTGTGGCCTGGCTGGATGAGAAGGCATCTCCTGCTAGAATCCTGAGCACAAGCCCAGAGAGGCAGTGTGCCGCAGGCAATGTGCACCTATAGCCAGCTCGCTGAAAGATAAAAAAAAAAAAAAACAGAGGAGAAGGAGACTATACCTGAAAAAATAAAACAAAAAACACACACTGCAGATCAGCCATGGAAACAGGCATAGAAAACCTATAGGAGAGCTGTTCTAAAGCAGGTAATTAAGACCTATTAACCTCTGCTCTGTGTTGGAGGCATCTCATTTGGTAACCCGCTTAGTCTGAGTCCAGCAGTGTGGGGGGTTCGCTGCACCCCTATTGGCCTTCGCTAAACTCATAAACAGAAATTTCAACAGCTGACTAATATGCCAGGAACGCTGTGGGGATTAGCAGCAACCGAGTGAATGAACACAACCTTACACTGTGGGATAATTCAGCAAAAGAGATGATCCAGTACCGAAGCCCCGGATTTGCCTGAGCCAGATGTTACGAGCTGAAGGTGCTTTTGCCATGTGTGCCTGCATGATGAAGCAGGATTTATCTCGCTTTGGCCGTCACGGTTATCAGGGTCTGTTGAAGTCCTGCTGTTTTGGTCAAAAGCAAAACGGCAGGGTTACATAAGCTCCTCATTCACTTCTGCCTTCCCAGGTGCTGTTTACATGTAGCTGTGAGCACACCATGGCAGGCTGAGAGCAAGAGAGCTTTACAGTCATCTTCTGCTGCTGCAACATTGGGGGCGGCCAATCTGTCACTCGCAATCTGCAGGGCTGTGCTAAACGAGACCGGAACGGATGAATGCTCATTCTCAGCATTTCTCACCTTCCGTCCACTCCCTCCCCGCAGGTGGATGGGAAGGGCTGGACCACTATTTCCCCTTTGGAAGAGTTCCGCAAACAGGATAGCAGCAAGTGTGACAGACCACAAAAGCCATATATAGCCTAATGTGGCCAACTGTTGAAGGTGTCACCGCTTACTGTGCCTGACTCAAAAACTGACCATATTGCAAGTGAATACACTTCATTTTGGGCATCTGACATGGCATGTTTTTCTTAGATTTATGACTCCAACTCTGTATGAGTTTGTTATATAATGCATTTCTCCTGCTGAGTTCACCAAGAGTCTCGGAATGATTTCATTGAGATTTTTCCGGTTGATTATTTCCATGAAAAATTGTTGCTTTTTAGCAGCTTCTGCAGTCTCTGACATTCTGCTGCTTTACCTGCCATAACACAGGGCACCAGAAAAACTATTAATAATTAATCGCCTCCTGTCTCTATCTATCTTGCATCATCTGTCAACAGAATCAGCACACAATTACATCACCTGCTGGGCTTTTGTTTTTACAAAGCGAGTATTAGATGAACTACTCTTGCTCAATAATTCTCTTTTAGACATAATTAGTCTTGCATTGCTTAACAGTGCAACTAATAAGGGAATTGCCATACTACCTTATTTGAATCTCTTAAGCTGTGCATGTGTATGCAAGTCTGACATAACTGAGATTACTTAAAAGCTCCCAAAGGGCAGAGCACAAATAAGCCAGCAATACAGAATGGCAGGTAAAATGTAACTGAATATTCCAGCACTTTAAACTGAACTCGACAACCCAAATAAGATGCGGTCAAGGTGATGGGACATTAATGCATTCTGCTCTGCGTATAACTGTTTGGATGCCTTGTTGATAAAGAACCATTTCTTACTTTCTTACTCTTTCCAAAATAAAAGTCCAGAAGATGCTTATGAAAAATGCCAAAGTCAAAAAGAGGCTTGTTCAGTCATCAGCATTATTACTTCATTTCGAAGCATCTTATTTCATTGTTTATAGCTGTGTGTTTTAAAAGTAATCCAGCCAAATAAAGTTCCATGTGGCCTCTACTATATTAGGTTGGTAGTGACTACGGCACTCTCAGTTATAAGGGTGGGAGGTTATTCCACAACTGGTGTCAGCACAGGTCTCTTAACAAGGACAAACTATATAGGACACAGCTGTTGTAAGCTCCTTTTATTGTACAAAATCTAAATCCCACACAATTTATAACCAGAGGCACGGAGTGTTGTCCAAGTATACAGTAGCTGCAGATATTAAATATACAATAGTATGTAAACATAGACAGTCAGAATACTGAGCAAAGAAAGCGGCCTAGAGAAATATGGGATAACCTTAACAGCACACTAGCATAACGTCTATACAGACCAATAATATTTAGGCACTGGGGAGGTAGTGTCAACCAACTAGGCTCATCATAACACTAAAGTTTCACAGCAAAAAGAAAAAGTAAATAAATAAAATAAATACCACATTAGGGGGACTACTCTCAAAAGTTGCACAACAAAACAATATACACACTGCACACTCAAGGAACAATCTCTCCATGAAAAGTGGAGTTGGAAACACACTCCTTCAATTACCATTAATGGCTTAGTCTAATGAGATTAGTTGCACATGCACTTGACCATTGGTTACTACTACACAGACCTGTATTGGCTTTTAACCCAAGGATCAAAAGCTTTGAAGTAGAGTTCCTGACACCAAACAAAGCTCAAATTAAGTTAACTTTAACTTTAAGTTGTAGCAGGCCCCGCTAAAACCCGGCTGCAGGAGTCCACTGTCTAGTACAATTCTGTCCATTTGGGTTTGAGTTTGTTAACAATAGACCTCATCTCAGTTCACTTATACTCCACAATGGCTGGGCTCATACCAACAGCCACACATCTGCGCTGATTAACAACCTAAAAAAAACAAAGCCCTTTTAAAAATGTACTTATTTGCAATCAGAAAAGTCTCAATTAACAAACCAAAAAAAACTGAAAAATATGAAGTATTCAATGTCAGTGATTCTTAACACAAATAACCAGCTGAGAGATTAATTACAGACACCAAGAGAGGTTTTGATTGATTTGTATTGGTTGAATATTGTATGAATAATAGATATTGTTTGGTTCTGTGACGGCTGTGCCGTCACGCCCTGTCTGCACCTTTTCCTTTGGTGTGTCCCTTTATTTTAGTCCACCCTCGTTAGGCCCCCTCGTTCCCTCGTAGTGTGCAAGCCTCAATTGTATCGCGTCCCTGGGATTCCTGTCACCTGTCCCTCGTTTCCCCCGTTCCACCTATGTCGTGTTCGCTGAGGCTGCATTCGTCAAATATCCTTTGTTTTGTGTTTGTTTGTTTCTCGCTTGCCTGCGTATCCTAGGTCCGAGCTCCTTCCCTGGTTTGTCTGTCCCAGGTCCCCGCGTGCCGCATGGTCGGTGTCCTTCCTTTTGGATTTCGTCCTCCCCTTTTGTCTGTCTGTCTGTCCCCTGCGCCTGTTCAATGTGAGATTCAGGTTGCAGTAATCTTGCTCGTTTGTTGGTCCGCTCTCTAGTCCTGTGGAAGGGTAGAGTGATGCCGCTCTATAGCCTGTAAAAGAATAGAGCGATGTTAGATAAAAGTCTGTTCATGAGATGTTTAGATCCTGCGCCTGTTCAGTGTGAGATCCAGGTTGCAGAAACCTTGCTTGTTTGTTGGTCCGCTCTCTAGCCCTGTGGAAGGGTAAAGTGATGCCGCTCTATAGTCCTGTAAAAGGGTAGAGCGATGTTTAGATAAGTCTGTTTATCAGATGTTTAGATCCTGTGCCTGCCCAGTGTGAGATCCAGGTTGTAGTAACCTTGTTTGTTTGTTGGTTCTCTCTATACTCCTGTCTAAGGTATAGAGATGTGTGATTAGTGTCTGTTGATCAGAGGTTTTATCCTGTGCCAGCTTTGGGAGAGATCCTGGCTACAGTGAGTTAGTCCATCTGACTGAACACCTTTCAGCCTCTATGGCTATGTTTGTCTGAACCTTTCTCAGCCCCATGGCTCTGCATGTCTGACGGTTCTCTCTGAACCCATCTCCGTCTCAGAGACTCTGTCTGTCATTCCTCTGTGTTCTAGAAAGTGTTCAGAGAGGTTCCAATATATTTTCCCTCACAACATACAAATACCCTGTGCCATCTCGGTGTGAGATGTCGGTGACAGCGATCCTGTCGGACTGTCTGTTCTAATATTTCTATGTTCTAGATGGAGTCCGGGGAGGTTCAGAGGATTCCCGACTCCACACGTGTTTCTACCCTTCACCAACTCTGATAGAGATCTTGGGGGCAGTGGTCTAGTTTATTGGTTTGCTTGCTTGTTTGTGTAAACTCTTCGAAGCCTTGTATCTTGGCTTGCTTGCTCGTTTGTCCTCTCATGTTAAGTTGTCAAATTTTAGAGAGGTACTGCCTTGTATTATCACTAACGTACATCTCTCCTGTTATTCCATGACCCTTGGTTTCCTCCCCCCGGCTCGACTTGAGAGACCGCAGCCTTGTTTGAGGAGCACAGGTCCAGTTATTGTGTTGGTGTGTCTTGCTTGCCTGTCAACCAGGGGTGGAGGTAGCTCAGTGGTTAGGACAATTGCCTCTGGACCATGAGGTCCTGGGTTCGAATCCTACCTCCAGCACCACCACTGGGTCCCTGAGCAAGACCCTTAACCCCAAGTTGCTCCAGGGAGACTGTCCCCTGTATTTAGGAATGGAAGTCGCTTTGGATAAAAAGTGTCTGCTAAATGCCGTAAATGTAAAATGTAATAAACCCCTGTGCCCCTACTCTCTGGCGTCCAACCCCTTTCCTTACCAAACTACTGTAGAGCGATCCATGACAGGTTCCAAAAATTAAGTGTTGAAAAGATGGTTTTATTAGAGATTTTTGACTTATGAATATGAAATTTAGCTAATAAAGGTAATAAAGTAGTTATAAAATTGGTCTGCTTTATTCACTGGGTTTTTGTAGAAACCATAACTGTTCATACGAGAGTGAAAAATCTTGTAGAAAATAGCAAATGATTAAATTCTCACAAAATCTTCACAAAATGAAGGACATTGATACACTTTTTATAATTCCTATGAAAACATTAGCTGGATAGAACCGATGAATAATTTTGAAAGAAACATCTTTCACTTTCTCAACAGAAATTTAGATGGTAGGGTCCAAATCCTTTCCCATTCCAGGTCACAAAATATATTGTTCCAGAAGGCCATGGCATCTGAAGTATTTTTTACTTGATAAACCGGTCCTTCCCATAGAGGTGACAGCTGGACCTAGTTGCAATGGGGTCAGGTCCCTGGCCACTGAACCTCTGAGAAGCATTAATACACTTGCAGGAATGGCATCAAACACTCTTGCATACTCCTTTGGTGGAACAGGGAAACTATATACATTCAAGAAATCTGTGTCAGAATGTAATTTACCTTCAGGGTCAAGAAGTAACAAGATGAATACCATGTCCAAACCAATTGCTTAAGAGTGAAGACTTATGTTTATATATCTCTGTTGTTCCAAATGTAATACCTGTGTGTGGAGAAGTTATGATTATAAAGTAGTGACCTGGCGAGAAACATCTGTTTATGACAATTGGACAGATGATAGGTATTTTATTAAATATTATAGTTGCATAATAGAACAAA
Organism: Ladigesia roloffi; assembly: GCA_037577295.1. Taxonomy (NCBI): domain Eukaryota; kingdom Metazoa; phylum Chordata; class Actinopteri; order Characiformes; family Alestidae; genus Ladigesia; species Ladigesia roloffi. The sequence goes on along the minus strand of JBBKCR010000145.1, from coordinate 29,324 downwards.
TACCTCCAAATTTTGAAAAGTTTTGATCCAGTTTATTTTAAATACATTGTTCAGTGTCGAGTAGTCACAAAAAATGAACACCACCATTTGAGAAGGAGTTGGATAGAATTGATTTCTTAAAGTTCCTTCCATATAAAATTGCAAAGGAATTTATCAATAGCTGTTTAGGTTTCTTTGCTTATTTCTAAAAATTGCTCGGCATAGATTAAAAAAGATTACCCTTCTATTTAAGTTAGTAAAACTGTACATTTGGAGCCAAGTATTAAATCAATTTAGTGTTTTTTGTAGAACTGGAGTGAAATTAGGAGAACATCTCAGGGATTGATTCTTGTTAATAACAATACCAAGATCGGTGATAAAGTCTTTCACAGTTATACCACTGATAGAAGGATTAGTACAGATTCTGTGGCAATAAAACGCACATTTCCCAATATATAAATTGGTGAACAAACGCAGGACGTATACACACTCCATGCACGCAATACAATTCCAACACACTGAAATGCCACAACACGACAGTTTGTATCTACAGGCTGCATCTATATTGTAAAACAGGCCTCAAGTTTAAGAGAAGTGATACGTTGGTTGCAAGGCTAACATGATTTGCCATTAGTATTCTCATCAACATCCTTCCTTGCACATCTATTCACCTGACATTAACTCAGCAAGACCCAAATATGACTCCAAGCTATGAAAATTGGGCTCAAAGCTACAATGAAATGGACAGTGCTAACCCAGGTATCAGCATTACAACTTTCATTCCCTCTTCAGGAGCTCTGAATATCAGTTGTTTTGCACCAGTCTGCCTTTAAGCCATTTTGTTGAAGAAAGCCCCTAGGATGCCCAGTGGTGTTTGTCCCAGATCTTCTGTTATGCTACACAGCAGCACCCAGGCCCAGTGACAGCTGCTTCTTTTGGCTGGGCTTTGTCAAAAGTCCCAGTGTTGGCGCTTTGAGAAGCAAGAGCAGAGAGCCGCACCCCATATTGAATTTCCTTTGAACTGTTGGGAGCTGACTGGGATTTTAGAGAAAGTCTGGCTTTTTTTGGTAATACAATGGGCTTCAAGGTGGATGGGCAAGTTTCAGAAGTAAGTGGGAGGGTTTGTGTGTGTGTGTGTGTATGTGTATGTGTGTGTGTGTGTGTGTGTGTGTGTACTACAGGGTCAGTCTGGTTCGTCTAAAGGAAATAATCTCATTCTTTCTGCATCAGTGCTACTAATGACTCGGGCTCTCCCACTGCTCTGGGAAGATGAGGAGAACAAAGCAGTCATGTGTGAGGCCTGAATTGCATGGTGGAGACACAGAGGTGATTCTCTTCATCTCAGTGTCTGTTTGCTATTCTCCTTCCTAAGATCTGATCATTGTGATAAACCTCCAGGTCTGCACTTTTTTATTTGTTATTCCTTCTTAGATTTTGTTTTTTTATAGGAGAGGAATATTGTTGCTATTCCCAAACTCCTTAAACATCCACTAGTTGTACCATTCCAGAAACAAACATTTAACTGGTATTGAAGCTTTCAGTATGCTAATCAAAAGTTCTTTCATGCACAAAAGATACCTCAAAGTTGTTTTTGCATCTTTTGAAAAGTTCCTTGTGGAAATGCAAGTGGTTCTTGTATGACACGGCTGCAAATAACCCTTTTGGCTCCTTTGACATCTTTATTTTTAATAATGCAGGCTCTCACTGCTGCATGGCTCAAACTTGGACACGACTTCCAATGTCACATGAGGCCACTGGAAATTACAGGCAGATTACATCAAATGCATCCACCACGTACATTACGTAATACACACAGACGTCTACTATCTAATTTTAGTTCAGCCAGTTCCATATTTCCACATGTATTTCTACATGTACTGTTGATTTAACACATTATGATGTTGTTTAATTATACACTCTGAACAGTGTGGACATGCCCTAATTGAAAATGTAGTGGACAGATGCTGCCAGATGTTCAGTAACAGCAATGTGAACACATTCTTTAGCAACAGACAGGTGGGAAAGTCGGGTTCAGATCTCAGTCATGACATAATGACGAGGCTATAGCTAACCCGTGCTTCAATGTCACATTATACCTCCTTCAAGCTCTAGTCAAGCCTGTTTCAATTTTCTCCTTGAAGGCCTTCCTTCATATGACATTTCCCTCTAAAGAGCAGGAATGTCGGTTTCATATTCACTCTGCTGGCTTTCTGTGGATGTAAGAGGCAGGTATGAAGCTCTGGTTCTCTCATTCAAAGCTTCAAAGGGTTTCATTTCTCATCTCCTTCGCCCGGTGGTCCAGAACTACACACCTGTATGTCAGTTAAGGCCTTGTTTTCTGTGTCATGTTCTTTTTTTAAAACCTAAAAATGCCTGTAATGCATGTCTCACCTCTTTAGTGTCCTTGATCCTTAGTGGTGGAATGAACTTCCCTCTGAACACCATTCGCTCAGTCTGAAGACTCTTTAGGTCCCACTTATGTAAAACTATATTGCACACATTACCAGTTCAATCTTGAATTACTCTTTCTACAGTTTTTTATATTAATGCTTTATTAATGCACTTCATTTACCTACAATAATGTTTACATTTGTGTTTATTTACTCAACTAGACCAGCCATAGCTCTTGTATCTTAGCGAATGAAGTATATCGATGTATGTTGCATTGCTTTGGCACATTTTAAGCCACTCTGGATGTGACATCTGCATAATGAAGGAATAGAAATGTAAATGTATACCGGCCCAGCAGGAACCTGCAGTCTTAATGTGCTCCTCTGGGCATGACATAGATAGAAGTTTGAGGAAATTCAGTGTAGGACGTCATATACATCACAGGAGCTGATTCCTTTGCCATTCTTGGCTGGTGTCTAATATGGAAGAAATGGCGTGCACTGGGAAATGACCTAATGGGAGGGGAAAAAATCAGTATAGCACATGTTGCTTGTTATTTCCTCATTATGGCAAAAGGTAAGAACTGCCAGACATGGTAAAATTCCAGCTCAGACAAAGACCCAAAGCCATGTCTGATCCTTAATAGAGGGGGTTAAGCTTGATAATGATTTTTCGGAACAGCATGAAGCCCTCTGCTTTTTTTGGAGTCACCTCATTAAACCAAATGCACAATACTCTCTCACTGGCCACCACTAACTTCAGGTGATGTGCTAACGAGGCACCAAAGAATCTGTGAGAAAAGCATCGCAGGGTGGAACAACAGCAGAACACCTTGGAAAAGGTATTACAGGGAGCAAAAATAAACACCTGCATTGCTCTAACAAAGAAGCTGAAACAGGTTTTTCAAACCATTCTAACATGTTTTTCCCCTCGCTTGTATGTTTTTTCAGTTTTACCAGCAGTGGCTCTCAGTCTTTTTCGAATGGGTCTTTCCCACCCATTAGCATGACACAATGGGAACAGATTCTTTAATTGCTCATGATAAGTTCTTAAAGTGTATCTATATTTTTGAGAGCACATTCCAGCTTTTCAATAGAGCTTTTTCCCCATAGCAGTGTGTGAGCGGCACGTGCTGGGAGCTACATGAGGCACTCGCAGGAATACATGGAAACCAGAGCACAAGCTCAACAAATACCCAAGTAAGTGGGTCAACAGGAATACAGCTCACCAAAATATCCCTCGATAAGAGACAGGTGAGTGTAATATTACTTCCATAATCTAGATTAGAAGTGATCATTACAAAGCACATCTGACTGGTGTTTTCGCACGCCCCATAGAGAACCTGGCAGATTGTCGTACCAGCTGTAAGCGTCACATGTCCCAGCTGGGAGCTGAACCAGAATTTCATCAGGACAACCACATGTGTCACCTACAGGTGAACCCTATTAGAGGAGTGCAATCATGCTTGCATTAGTCTACCTGGTGTTTATGGGCCCCAGCTGTAAACAAAAGAGGAACTTGTTATGTGTATTGCAAGTTTATTAGTAGCTAATTAATATTTATTGTGGGCAGCTGGTGGCCTAGTTGTTAGGGAGCTGCTGCCCTTGTGATCAGGGGGTTATGGGTTTGAATCCCAGGACTGCTAGTGGCACCACTAAGGTTCCATCCCCACAAACTGCTACTTGGTGCTATGCTGTGGTGTGACCAGACTGGAGTTTGCATGAAGTTTGCAAATAAAGTCTCAGGAAGGACCTTGAAAAAACATAAATATAAATCAATTATGTTAAAATAAAATAAAAAATGTTTTAAGTTTGGTAGTAATTTCAAAATAGCCTTTAGTCATAGCTTGATATTATAAAAACGTAGGTTAAGAATAGGACATGTTTTAGTCCTCATAGCGCTAGGGTTTAGAGTAAAATTAAGACACAGTAGGAGTCACTGAGTAATGATATCACGCTGCACATAATTTGACTGCACAATTTTGATGATTTTCTAACGCCTCCGCCACTCCTGGCCGCACTGCAGCCAGCACCTGATGGTAAGCCGTGTGTTGTGTGGGAAGCTAGTACTCATATTACTAAATAGCGGCATTGACATTGTGTAATGCAGGGCCATTTTAGTGAGTGCTAGCCAGGCACCCCGTGTCTCAGGCCAGAAGCAAGGCGTATGACGAACCCATCTAAACACTGTTCATAACTTCACAAAGGTTTATGTAATTGCTGCCTGAATCTTGGCTGTGAATGTGTGGGTAACCAATGGACAATAGCACGATACCATGCACAAACACAGCCAGGCTGTGAGTCTTTCTTGCTGATGAATGCTTTGTCAATATGCATGGATCTGTCACCAGAGAATAGCAATATGAAAGCAATAGTACATTAGCATGTTCAGTGCTGTAGGTAAGTATCCAACAGTGGAACAACTTGTATTTTTAAACATTTACAGTCAGTAAATGCTGCTTTGGTCTTGTAGTCATCACCTGATGCTAGGTCAAAAATGTAGAAAAGATGGATTCGATAACCTTTTATTAGTCCCACAGGTGGGATATTGCTTTGTGACAACAGCAAAGTGGACAGAAGAAAAGATGTAAAAGCTGCATAAGCAATAAAGTAAAATAGAGTAAAACAGTAAAACAAGCTGTACAGTACAAAAAGGCATTTGCAAGAAATAAAGATATATAGACAGACAGACAGACAGACAGATATGAATGTGTATGTATGTATCTACACAAGTGTAGCTAGCTCCAGTTCCAATTTGCAGAGTGGTCATTTGCTTTTAGTCTTTTAGTATTCAGGTAAAATGCCAGCTTAGTAGTATTCAGATCAGGAACATTCATCACTGGCCCTGGGTTACCACGAGGGCTCCTGTAGTCCCAGGACCAACAATATGAATAACTGTTTTATACTAATCAAGGTTTATACTTTTTTTATAAGTATCATTCAGAGCCACCAACAAAACCTTAAACCCACATCAAAGTCACGCATGACACATTCTGCTTTGTTTCCCCTTTTACTTTTAAAGTAAAATATCAAAAGCAATATCAGAGATTACATCTTCCCTCTTCAGGTTTACCCTTAGGGGTTGAGATTGATATGCAGAGATTCAGCCTCTTCTGGTAACAGTAGCATGAAAGTAATGCATGTGTGTTCTTTTCGATTTTATCCCGAGACACAGAGGTATTGGTGTTTTTTTTTTTCTTCGTTTTTTCTATGGGCGCCTCCACATCAAAGCCCTCTGGATGCTTTTGAAACATCAGTCTGATTTCACACAAGTACACAAGCCCCCACTTCTCAATCCTCATTTTTACGAGTGGTGGAGTGAAAATTTGATGGCTCCACATGTGGAAAATGATGAAACACAGTAAGCAGGTGATGCATTTCGGAAATGCTTTTCATCTGTGCTGAGCTCAGGAAATTGATGGCCAGAAGTTTTGGTTTGCATAATACGCCACAGCGACATAAAATATTTCCAAATAATTAGGAGAGAGAGGTGAGCTGTGTGGTGTTATAACTTCTTGTGATTTAGTACCTCATAGGTCATTGACTATGCTTCTTTTTTTTTTTCATGCCACACTGTGATTTATTGGCCTTGAAGTGTGTCCAGGCCACTCTATAAAAGTTAGTGTGAAGAAGGCACAGAAAGATGAGAGCCTCAGATAAAGGCTCGGGCCAAAATGTCCTTGGACACATACCAACCGCAGAGCCGTTATGAACCTAACTCATACATTTTAACCACTTTTACTGACCTGCTACAATATATCTGGAATCTGGGCTTCTGTGCAATAATTCACACACCAAATAACACAAAGCCACACTTACAAAGAGCTCGCCGCCCTTTCGCAAGTCTTACACACCAACTCTAAAAGCATTGCATCATATCTTTGTTAAGCTCCGCAGCTCTTTAATCCAAATCTCTCCAGAAATGAAGAGCGCCCACATTATATCAACACAGACACCCCAACGCAGCTTTAGCCCCGAATTTAACTTGGGGGCGAAAATATACAGCCGACATATGACCCAAGCTGAATGCCCCTCATTGAAATATGACTCATCAGAACGAGTGTCCATGAATGCAAATGAGATTTCCTTCGATCTGTAAACATTCCGAGTCGCTAAGGATTACCCAGGACATTTGCTCAGTTAGCCAGCAAAGCTGTGTCCCAGGAAATGTCAGCAGAAATTTCCCAGGAGAGGATCTCGACCCCCTGTGGAGTGTTACCTGTTGGAGCTGAGCTCCGTATAACCGCTGGCACGAAGCGTGCTTTGCATTTTGCTGGCGTTTCTGCACGTGCTGAAGCAAAAGCTTGAGTGTGTGAGTGTGTGTGGAAGCGGGGAGTTTGTGTGGGCGTGTGTCAGAGCTCTGACTCAGAGCTCTTCTGTCAGTCATGGGTGACAGTCATAGGTTGTGACAATACACACATGTTTCAAATGACTGGACTGCTGATCGTCACTGCAGCTGATGGAATACGGTGACACCTTCTTTCCAGAAAATTGCACATATTTCACCATTTTTTTCATTAACTCTTGCTAGTAAAACTTTCATGTCATACAAACAAATACTTTTTCACAGTCCACATAAGAAATATTTACAGTTAATGTAACCAAATATTACACTATTATATTATTAACCTCTAGAACTTGGTGTAAAACAAACTTTATTTGCTGCCCATTAACTTGCCACACACTACACCCACGTCCCCCCACCAGAGACCATTCAGGAAGTCTCCAAGGTTCCTGTTTGTGTTTAAGAACTATAGAATAATTAATTTGGCCAGTGTTGTTCTTTATTTTCATTTGTGTTACACCCATTTTAACCATTTAACACCATTATTGGTTTCTACATCAACCCAAGCTGGAGGAACTTCCATATAAGGAGATGTTCTGCCATAGAATGTCAATTTACCATTAGTTCCACAAGCGGCACCGATCCAAGCTGCTTGGGTTCTAAAGGTTAAAAGCATTGATTTTTTCGTACTCTCTCATACAAACAGCTTGTGGGGGAATTATGTCACAAACAAGCTTGAATCTATCAAACTAAACCCTGATTAAACAATTGGTGTGGTTGACAAGGTATTTGTATGAGGGAAACACGAGCTAGAGGGGTAGAAGCCTAGTGTGTAAAATACTTGCCTGTGAACCTGATGACCACAAAATTGCAGGCTCAAATGCCGCTTAACTTTTAGATGCTTCAGGGGGACTGTCCATGTTACTAATTACTGTAAGTCACTCTGGACAGGGGCGTCTGCCAAATGCAAGATTCCTCCTCTTCAACCCCCTGAGAAAACAGTCGAAATGCAGAGTCCGGCAGGAAAACACTACTCTCACTATATATGTCACCCCCACCCAGCGTGTACCTCCAACATTAAAAATGCTTCTATGCCCCTGGTGCTAACATAGGTAATGTTGCCATTTGGATGGTGTACTGTCCAGTGATATGACAATGCAAACAATGCTAACTTGTCACTCACTATGCAAATGGCAGCATCAAACAGTCCGTATAAGTATGAACATTGTTATATAATGAATAATAATTTATATTATTTTATTAATAACACTATATTAATCTATATTAATCTATATTTTGTTAAATATTTCTCTATTGAGCTATGACTTAAATGTATGGCATTTAGCAGATGCTTTTATCCATGGACTTCCATTCCCTAACTACAGGGGGCAGTCTCCTTGGAGCTTAGGGTTTTGCTAAGGAACCCAGTGGTGGTAGGATTCAAACCCATAACCTCATGGTCCAGAGGCAAGTGTCCTACCCACTAGGCCACCAATACCCCATGACTCATATAAAGTTTATTTTTCCGGCTATGCGCAGCATGCCAAAGCTAATGGCAGAGTGTCTTTAGTGTAGTTGTGTTAGCGGCTTGTTTGTGATGGATAGAGTGTATGAACGATACAAATTTGCATATTTATTTTCACAACAAAACATTTAAAAGCAAATGTGTGGAGATGAACCTTACAATGTCTTGAGCATACAAGGAATAGAAAAATGTACCTATTTATTACTTTAATTTATTATTTTCAATGGTTTAAAATCCAACGTTATCAGCTTTTGGTTTCTTAGAAAGATTATGAAGCTCCCTTTTATCAAGGAGCCGTAAGATCTGTCGATGCACTACAAATATACTAATGTGGGAAAATAAGTTTATGGTAAGCACTGAGTCAGATTTCTGCAACCACCTCCCCCGAGTACTGACACCTGTTCCCCTGTACTACTTTTATTATATTGTGTATATATAATTCCTGGCTGGGTTTGTTTTGCTGCCACCACAACAGTCTTTAATTCTGAGACTTCCACTGTGTTCATGGGTTTGTCCCATAATTCGAAAGCAGCAATTTTCTTTTAAATGAACTTCTGGTTAGTGTGTCTCGCAAATCTTCAGAGCGCTGCAAACTAGGCACGAAAAATCATTGTGTCTTACATTTACAACAAACCATTTGCTTATTTGGGCAGATTCACCGACGCTGACATCATTTCTGCAGCCTCAGTTAAGTATAATTTCCAAATTAAATTGGTTCTGGTGGGCCAAACTGTCTGTGGGATGCTCTTCTGTTACAAAAAGAGTGTGATATAGAGAAAGAGATAGACTTGTCCTTTATTTTCTGTGGACTTTTGAACCTGTGGGTTTTACATTAGCAGAACCACCTCTGCCCTACTGTGTTTGTCAGCTTAACAGAGAAGCTGTCACCAGGCCCGTGACCTGAGGTGCCTCCTTGCCAGGCCAGGCAGCAAGAGGCCACTATCCTCTCACTCTACCGCAGGCATCCATCATAACCACATTGGTAAAACAAACAGGAGTTAAGAATAACAGTTCATTACAAAGAGTCAACATCCTTCATTATTCTTGTGTTTTATTGCTATGCCTGAAGTCACTTTATGACGTATATCAATAATACGAGTTGTGTTACTGTGCCTATAACAGAAGATTGTATCTTCGAAACAACAACTTTACTGGAGAATAGAAAAAAGCATTCATAATTTTCAATGGAAGACAATTTTAAAAGTCATTTTTGGGACATTTATATTGATGCATAAATCATGAATTTTTCCCATCATGTAAAATAGCAGGCAGTTCCAAAAACTGTACAAATGGAGATACGTGGATTTGTCAGACAGCTGTGTCATGTAAATAAACGGATTTTGATTGACTGCCACATTCAGATAGCAGACTATGCTGAAACACTCTGTATTTGAGTCTGTCAAATATGCAGATATCACCTGATTTTTGTGACATCACAAAACACAATGGATTCAAAACGGGCTGTTTTTTGTAGCTTTTTTGCGCAAGGTAGTGATTGTTGTGTTTTGAATGTTTACCTTTTAATATTTAGTTCATGGTTTTTTTCCAAGCCCTGAGTGCTACTGTACTCAAAATCTATATTCAGTGTGTTTTGAAGACAACACTCTCTAAGCATTTTGGGACTATGCTGCTGAAATGTGAACATCATCGCTGTCTGCCAGAAACCTCATAACTCCACTTTTGGTCTTTTTTTTTTTTTTTTCATACATTGTTCAGTCTCCATGTGTGTCTATAAAAATGTTAAATTATTAACCAAGGAAAAGTGTTGAAAATAATTCTACCACTTTTGATTACACAGTATTAATTTATTTAGAATATACATTGTTTATTATAAAAAATAAACATATGAGGTGTCTGCAGATATACAGATATATGCAATTTGATTTTTGTTACATTACAAAGACAACAGATACCAATTGGTCCCAGCAGCTCCTTTTATATTTTTAGTATTTTTTATGCACAAGGGACTGCTTGTCATGCTTTAAATGTTTCCAAACTCCATCTAAAATGCATTGCACATAATATAGTCCCTTTGATGTTTTGTTCTTGGTGCTTTTCTTCTAGGTGCAATTGCACTCAAACTCTATCCCATGTTCATTTCAGTGTTTGTAGAAGACAACATACATTAATAATTTTTGCTTACTTGTAAAATGAATGTGTGAATACTTTTTTATGCACGAGGCGTTACATAGTTATTGCAAAATAAAAACAGAAGTGTTTCATTGGCTGGCCCACTTACGCAAGTCTGTGAGAGAGGTCTTACACTCTGCTGACGATGGGTTTGACGTTCAGAATACGCTCTAGGTGCTGTACAAAACCTGTATTTAAGGTGAAGTGACCTCACTCGGGTTCACATTTGGATGGAGGCGACATGACAATGGCGTGTCCATCCGTGGGCCAAAATCCAAAAAAATCCTACTTCATGACTCGCTCCTCTCTCTCCAGCTGGGAGTAAATGACGTAGCCCAACCTGAGTCAATCCGCGCGCGCAGCCTCCATTAATCCGCTCAAACCTCCACCGACACGCTAGAGAGGAGGCACCACTGCTCCACCGCACCGGGGTTCTTCTTATTTCATTGTCTCAGAAGTTCGGATTATTTCCCCGTCTAATGGTGCTGCATTGGTCTCTCTCTGGACCTGTAGTGTTGGACGACGGTTGCTGAGTGTTTTACGGCTGTTAAAGAGCTATTAAACACTTGGCACTTGCTGCGCTTTGAGCTGAAGCTTCTCCAACTGGTGGCTTTTCCTTCTCCCATCTCTAAAGAACTTCTTCAGACGTCCGAAGTTCATGGAAATTAGGTGTTCTTTTATTTCTTCCTGTTTAGAGCAGGAAACCAACATGCATTTGTTTATTTTTTGACTTTTTAGGGGTGGTTTGCTCCGTACTGGTTTTGGGTATAAACCGTAAAACGCTCCAGGTTTGAGTTCTTTTGAGTTCTGTTCGTGCAGTCGTTATGTTCCCCCTGGCTGTCGGGCTCCTGTGCGTGTGCGCGCTGGGTACGGGCGCGCAGGAGAAGGGGAGCCGCTTCGTGTGCACGGCGGTGCCCGCGGGCACGGACCTCAGCTGCCCCGTGGAGACCCCTAACCGCGTGCAGAGCGCGAGCCCGCAAGAGGACGAGTTCAGGAGCACCATCATCCAGCTGCGCGAGACCGTCCTGCAGCAGAAGGAGACCATCGTGAGCCAGCAGGGCACAATCAAGGAGCTGAACGCCAAACTCTCGCGCTGCGAGGCGTCCGCGCAGGACAGCAGGGCGAGAGGGGGCGCGCGCAGGAAGGACTATGGCAAAAACACGATGGGAGACCTGCCGCGGGACCCCACCGAGACCATCGAGCAGCTGGGGAAGACCATGCAGAGTCTGAAGGACCGGCTGGAGAACTTGGAGGTGAGGACGATTGCACCTGAGTGCTTTTTTGACGTTTAGAAATTGCAACTGCGCGAAGAAAGAAAGTTTAATTAATATTTGCCTCCTCTCCTAATGCATTTTCTTGCATTGTCCGTACATATTTAGCACTTAGTTCTGTCCTATGGTTTGCGCTGCCCTGAGACTTGAATGTTTCCTCATATTTAAAGTCACTCTGGGTAAAAAGTGTCTGCCAAATGAATGTAATGTAATATAATGCCAACTGTGTAACAAAATAAGTCCCGTCTGGATACCCCCTATCAAATACACACACACACACACACACACACACACACACACACACACACACACACACACACACACACACTTACATTATAGCTTTGTAGGGCTTTCCCCATTGTCCTGATTTTCTGGCTGGGCATCACTATGGCTGACACCAAGTTCTGTCATTCATCACTGTGAAGAAACAGTGTGGAAGCTTATCTTTTTTTGTATTAAACTATTTTCCTATTCCGGGTTATAAATATAAAACTTTTATGTTTTGTGTTGCTACTTCGAAAGAGAATAAAAGAGGCACACATGCACACACACTCAGAATTGTGTAGTATGTGACTCATCACACCTGTCTCAGCTAAACCAAGTGTAAAGAACATTGTGGCACTGTTCTGATGCAGTGACTATCAATATTTATGTATACATCCATGTGCTACAGTCAGCAGAGTTGTAAAGGCTGATTCAGTTTCTTTTCTCCTGCAGCAGCAGCAGCTGCGTGCCAACGTGTCAGGTGCGGCGTTCCCCAACGACCTGCGCGACTTGCTGAAGCGGCGACTTGGTGACTTGGAGAGCCAGCTCCTGAGGAGAGTGACGGAGCTGGAGGAAGAGAAGAGTCAGCTGTACAACGAGACGACCGCCCACCGCCATCGCACGGAGAACACCCTGAACTCCCTGCTGGAGAGGATCACCGAGCTGGAGAGAAGTATGTCATGCTGGCCTCTTAGACTTCTGGAATCAATATAGTATTTTTATATGTTTATTTTTTCTATTTTGCACTGACACTTTTCCTGCACATTTGTGGCCTTGCCAGCTAATTTCATTGTCCAAGCAATGGCAAGTCATATTGAAGTCTTAGCTTACAAACACATCTAAATGAATGAACAGAGCACACCAACCCAAACACCAGCCCACATCTGTATCGGCCTTATTGGACAATCTAGCATGTTATCCCAGTCTCACTCTGGCTCTAAAATAATCATGAAAATGTTGGTATTCGTGTTGACTTGTTGATATTGGTACAAAATGTTTTACTCATTTGCTTTCTATAAGATCTCTGGAAGCCCTCGTTATTTCTGTGACATGTTTTGAGGCAGGCCTTAACTGAGGCTGTGCAAGGTTATAGCGAATGTAAGGATTTTTGATGGTGCCGGACACATATTAAATAACTTATTTGCAGGCAGGTGTTCATCTTTGCCTACTGCTTCAACTGGGAGACACGTAGCGTCTGGCCTTGTTGGGCGAAGTGTTTATCCGTGACCCATCTGGCATCACCAGACAGTCTCATTTCCATTTTCAGCACTGAGAACAGGGTCAATGGTGCAAAAAGGACCAATTTACTAATGACAACTAGTGATCAGATTTGACCCAGTCACATCCGTATTGCAGTTTACTGACAAGCCAGGACTATAATTTCATCTTGACATTAGCCACAGGGCAATCGGACAGTGAAAGTGAAACAAGTCTGGTTATTATATGCCGAAATTTGAATGTATTCTGTGTTTGGATCTGACAGGTAACAGTGCATTCAAATCTCCAGAGGACTTCAAGATATCTCTGCCCCTACGCACAAACTACTTGTACGGCCGTATCAAGAAGAGTCTGCCGGAAATGTACGCTTTTACTGTGTGCATGTGGCTCAAATCCACTGCTAGCCCTGGCATTGGAACTCCGTTCTCATATGGTGTCCCTGGGCAGGCCAATGAGATCGTGCTGATAGAATGGGGCAACAACCCCATTGAGCTGCTCGTCAATGATAAGGTGAGCTATTAATTAACCTTGTGTTCAGAGCTGTTCCAACTGTTGGTATTTATTAGACTTGTAACGTCCTTGTGGAGGCTTGGTTGACGTCTTGTCAACACCTAAATTTGGTCCCTGTTGTACTCTAGTATATTATTATTATTATATAGATATTATTATACACTACACATAATATGATACTATACAAGCATCACAACATGACAAGTCATAACCTTATGCTCAGTTCACAAGTTTGTTTTAATACACAATCCTGAGGTCATGATTCAATATTCTGATTCTGAATAATTCTGAATAAACATTCCAGTGAATAAACATGACTAGTCCGAGGTATTAACTCTGAATGAGACCAGAGCTGGGAAGTGTGCTGAGGAGTGTGGCAGGTGTCATGAACATGCAGGATTCGGTTATTGGTTGCACTGTTGGACAATCCATTCTTCACAATTCATCTCAATTCTTCATGATGCACAATGACATTCGCATTATTACAATGTTTAAATACTTTTTTCCGCGCCTAGATACTAAAAATGGAAAGAACGACAGATGTGAAACGTTTTGGCTGCATTAATAATGAATGATGAAATGAGGTTAAATAATTGATGGTCTTTTTTTAACGAAGGCATGTATATATCATGGTGGTTCACTCTAGGGTGCCGGTCAAAGCAAAAGAGAAAGAAGACTGAATGTTTCACTTTTAATTACAGGCAGGAGGCGCACATAGGTCTTGATGACGTAGTCAGTCAGTGTCAAATCTGTGATATTAGGGAACATTAAGTTGTTGTTACCTAACCTGAGCCACAAAACACTTGTGGTAATAAACATTTTGCTATACATTTAAATCTTCTGCACCATGAAGCAACACAAAAATACAAACCTTTTGTATAATAAATGAATAATTCATATATATAACTGAGCTAAAAGGTACATAACAGGCACTAACATCCATTAATAATAAAAAATGTGTGACTGGAATGAAAGTGTCTTTGCATTGCCAGCAACACTTTCTGCAGCACAGCATTTTCTTTACAAATAATAATATATAATGTGTTCCACGCCTTTGCTACTACTCTTATGCTATAAATTTATTTTAAATGTAGATGTAAAAATATGTGACAGATTAATTGCACTAGTACATGGCGCTGATACTAGTCTAGATACAATACTAGGCTAACACGTATTAGCTTTTTCATAATATGCAATATTGTTTTTATTTAATATATTTTGTGAAACACAGATCCAACTGTTCTTGCAGCTGCCCAGTGCTGGTTTCTTCAGGCACAATTGTGATCTAAAGATGTGGTTGTTCCAGATGTTAATTAGGTCCCTTGCCAAGCATTTCCAATGGGATTTGTCATTAGTGCTTTGAAATACCTTGAGATTTGAAACTCGTCATAGCATCATATCAGCTAAGCTGGCTTGCCTGGGTTTTTTTGCAGCTCATGTTTACTTCTGTGCAACGAAATTACAACAATCATATGTCATTTGTATTTGTCAATGACTGTCAGTTGTCTTTGTAGTTCCCTGACATGAGCCTCATCAATAAGATATAAAATATATATATATTTACATATATTAAAAGCCAAGGGTCAGTGGAAAAAGCACTGAGCTGTAATGTCACACTGTGAGTGACCTCTTGTTTGAAAAACATGCTTGTCTGTAATGGTTGAGCTTAATCTCCACGTTTTAAGTAGATTTTATTTTAAGCAGCGGAAATCACTTATCACTCTGGCCGTGGTCTCTCACTTATAAATGTTTATAAATGACTCCCATTTGAATGTAAAATAGACACAAGCTGTACCAAGTGAGCATGTTTATGTAAAGCTTTCAGAGGCAAGAACAGATGCCTAATTTTCTGGCATGTGTGTTAGGATCTCCTAGTCCTTTTTTACCATAAAAATCATGCTACCTGCTTTATGTTTCTTAATGAGGAACTCAATAGTGCGGTTATATTTCTAAAGCGCATTTGCTTCAGATTGTGGAGATAATTTGATATCTGTGTCTCTGGCTCCCGTTGAACATAACCTAAGGGTATGGAGAGAGTGGGAGAGAGAACTAAGAGAGAGAGTTTGGCTGCCTGACTAATTCCCATGATACCTCTCCTGAGCTGTGTCAATTTGGCATCTGGCTTATTGAGAGAGGCAGCTTGCCCTACAGCTCACTGCTACAGCATGCATTATACATGTGAGTTTGGGTGTCTGTGCGTGTTTCCGGGGATTTTGTTTGTGTGTATGTGTGTGTGTGTGTGTGTGTTTTGGGGGTTAAATGAGAGAGAAACGGAAAGAGATGCTGTCGTGCTGAATCTGATTACTTGTCAAGTCCATCTTCACAGCTCCATTGCATGCTGCACTTCTGAACACACTATTCTGCCTCACTTCACTATTTTTACTTTACTACATTGAGTTTTCTGAATGTGTCCTTGTGTGCGTTCTGAGTACAAAGTGACTTCTTTATTGAAATATAATTCAATGGAAAGAATTCGCAGATGATGATGGCAGACTTGAGCGAGAACACTCCTGCATATGGGTTCATTTTATAGTCACAACAATGGATATGCTTGTTGTAGATTGTACTTTGGAGTTGATACTGATGTTTTAGGGTGATATGATGTTGCCCTGATCCATCTATGGGTATTTCTGTATTACAGATTTTAAAGCATAGCTGGCTGTTTTTGTGTGTGGGGTGGGGGGTGGGTGGGGGGTATGTGTGGTGGGTTTATGTTTGGTAGTGTAGGGATTTTTATTTAATACAAAACTGTCAGGTTTTTACCCCATACATGACACTGTCTTTTGGAACACAAATACAATAATAAATTCATTTCTTAAATATACACTGTTTTTCCAAAAAGTAACAACTTGCAGCATGTGGGTTAGATCCTCACAGCCTTGAATGTTTTTTGGATCACAGTGTCAGAGCACTCTTGAAGTCACCGGCTGTGTGTTCTATGTGTAATATATGGAGAAACAATAGAGCAACTTGTTCTACAAAGTCATTCGACAGATCATGGACGTTGGATTGTGTGGCATTGTTTAGTTAACAAAAAAAGTATTTTTCAGGCGATCTCATGCTTGCATTGTCTCCTAGATACTATCTACATAGTGCTGTACTATTCATCTTTACAAGTTCATTGACCCTGCATCTCTTAAAGGTGTTAAATATTTTTATGACACCATATGTTTTTGTAATGCCATGTATGTATCCACCACCCAATGTATTTCATTGTATACATATTCACCAGCCTTATTCAGTGCAATTGTGTACAGCGTATACTCACAATCTAATCTCCACAGGTGGCTCAGTTGCCTCTGTCTGTGAGTGATGGCCGATGGCATCACATCTGCATCACCTGGACAACCAGAGACGGCTTCTGGGAGGCCTATCAGGATGGAGAGAGGCTGGGGACTGGGGAGAATCTGGCCCCATGGCACCCAATTAAACCTGGTGGAGTGATTATACTGGGTCAAGAACAGGTAAGAGTCAAAGCGAGACCTAACACCTCCCTTAAGGGAACGACAGGAAGAAAATAGAACAAGTCTTCACACGCGATGAATAGAAGACATCATCTTTATTTACAAGACACCTTGTCATTGAGCTGTTACACCACGTGGAGTGAGCAGAGAGTGATTTACAACTCCTGAGGGATGTTGTACAGCCAGAGTTCATTGAACCTAACTGAATTGTTACTTGCCCATGAAAAGATTGGCATAGAGTTGGCATTTGTGATGCTAATTTCAAAATTAATATAGTTAGCCTAGGGCTCCAGGCAACAAAGTTATTGGAAAGCTTGTGTTTTGATTTGGATTTTAATTTCCTTTCTTCTCGCACAGGTAATCAAGCAGCTTGATCTGACCCTGTGTTCTCCACATTAGAACGAACTTGGCAATGTTTCATGCTGCAAATGGGTGCTACAGTAATAAATGCATATTTCAAATTAGTGGTGCATGAACTCCTTGCAGTCTATAAAACAAAAACAAATTGTTGGACGGAGTTCTGTTGTGGTTCAGTGTTCCATTCCAAAAATCAGAAGGATCCTCATTCAATTTGGTGGTGTTCTTTATAGCACAGGGTGACATTTATACGTGGTTGAAAACCAGATGAAATGTGAACAGAGGCCGTAGATTTTCAGTGGTAATTATGTGCATGATGACCTAGTTTCTCTGTTTCCTTCTCATCAGGATATCGTTGGAGGGAGGTTTGACGCCACACAAGCTTTTGTGGGAGAACTCAGCCACTTCAACATGTGGGATAGGGTTTTGCGGCCCATAGACATTTCTGGCATGGCCAACTGCTCTGCCTACATGCCCGGCAACGTTGTTCCCTGGATAGACGGAAACGTAGAGGTGTTTGGAGGAGCCACAAAAGCCCCCCTGGAGATTTGCGAGGACCGTCTTTTCGACTCATAAGATCAAGCTTGCCTGTTTTTGGATTCCTTATTATTTTTCTGAAGTAAAAAAAAAATAAACAAAATAAACAAAACAACCTCACCATGCTGCTTTTGGACTGTCATGGATGGACAAGGTCATGTGATGAACCAGTATTCACTGTGCTTACACACGTACTCTCTGGCTGATTTTCTTCTTCTTTTCGCCGTTTTTGTTGTCGCTTCAGGTTTTAATGTCAGCAAGGTCAATAACTGAAGTAATCGTGGTATGTTTTGAAAAAAAAAAAAGGTAAAAAAAAAAAAACTCAGTCTGCACATTCAAGGTTAAAAGATACTTGAATACTCCTGGTTTAATCCAAGCTTTCAGTCTCTTGTTGATGTTCGGTATGCTTTTGTGTTGCACATGTTCTTCAGAACGGCATGGACTGAATTGAGTCCAGGCTGCATGGAGGTTTACATTACAGTTAGTTGTGAGTCACGGTGCACATGCTGAAAGAAGCATCTTAATCACCTTCAACGAATGGACTGAACCTAAAATAGGGCTTCAGCACAAAGACTGGGCTTTCTTTGATGTGAAGTCCATTTAAACCTGTGTCTGCTTGCGTGGGTGTGTGCGCACGCGCTCTTGCGTGTAGATGTTTAGGAGATTAGTCGAAGCAAATGTTGACTTTCTTGCAAATCTACTCTAATACTGCTCCCTCTTGAGCCGCTGCCATCTCTAACAGATTTGCCACCCAGCCCGGTGAGGTCAAAGGCAAAGCGGCCAAGCTGCCAAGGACTGGCCTACAACTTGCATTGGCTCACGTCAGTGGGTAGCAACTGGAAGGCCACAAAGGGATCCACTTTGTTTAGCTTAAGAGACCATAGAAAGAATGTTTAATCCGCATTCGTCTTGTTAAGTAGTAGCTTTATGAATAATCGGAAGTAGACTGGCGCTGCTGAATTTTTTTGATGCACTTTCGCAAATGTGTTTTTTTTTTGTTGTTGTTTTTTTATTTTTGGGCAGGGGAAGGCGAAATGACCCTGACTTTCATTAGATTACGTGTGTGTGGGCTACCAGAAGATTACATGTTTAATGATGCATGTATATAATCAGAGTTTCTATTGCAGGACCTGTTAAGACCCTAGCACAAAGCACTGAAAAGGAAAAATGAATAAGCTTCATCTTTTAAGTGTGTGAAAGAAGTATTGATGGGTACTAATGATGAAGCTGATGCTACTCTCTTTCTCTAGAAGTGTGACGACAGCAAGATTGAATGCATTATCCTCCTGTCGTCTGACAGGAACCTGCGTTATTTTTGTACAGAACCACTTAGCATTTTAGAAGATCTTGACTGAACGTGTACATTAGTGTAAAGCCGTGCAATATCTACATTATATGGAATTTGTATGTGAGCCAAGCTTTCAGTGCTGTTTTCTATGTTTTCATGCCCAAAAACACCACTATGCCTGTCAGTCTCGTTTTGTTCAGCTGCATTAAAGAGGTCGCAAGGAGGAGGGTTTCATTAGTGTGGAGTGGAAAAGTGAGATCAAAGTTCTAAGTGCTATTCTTAAATACACAGTACCCACTAATTAGCAGTAATTGTTTCCCTTGTTGCCACTTATTGGTATATGTCCTTTGTGAATGAGATTATACTGAGATGAAGTTTACTGGTATTTTTTTTATCTATTTGGGTGTTTTTCTTTCAGCCCCCTTTAGGGCTGTCACGATTATGCAATAAAATAATGTGATTAAGAAATAATTAAAATTGGCATTCTTGATTAATAAGCTTAGGGACTACTTTGCCATTTGAAGGATAAATATGGTCTCAAAACACAGTTTCATAATCAGGCCTGCCGGTCTGAATATTTTCCACATTGGAGAACTGAAAATTCAAAATGAAAAGACGAAAAAATAATAAAAGGAAAGTATTTGAATGAAAATCAAAAGAAAATCCAAAATAAAAGAAAATGAACATTTTTAATCAAAATCAAAAGAAAATCCACACCAGCAGAATCGATCTGGGGCTCCATGAACGCAATCAAATATTTGTTGACTGAAAATGTGCATGACTGCTAAATAAATCATCACAATCACCAAGTCACTTTTTCAATAATATAGTGGCAGCCCTAATTTCAATTCATGGCAATGTACCTCATGAATTTCCCATTTTACATTCAGTCTGCTTTCTCTTCGGGCAGATTCAAACCCGCATTCATGATTTTTTGCATTGGTTTCGATGTCAAAACATAAAGGATAGTCTATCATTCCACAAAATAAGGCTTTTTCCCCCCATTGTAATTGGTTTGATGTTTTAATTTGTCATTTAATAATGTTAAATTCTAATTTTGTACGCATATTTAACTTTTATATATTTATTGATTTATTTTTACACCTTGATTTCTTTTTAATTGTTTTCATTTGGTCTGTTGGTTATGTTTTAAGCTGTCTTTATGCCACTTGAATATTTTCAGTCCCTTTATGCACTGCAATGGCTCGGCTACGTTGCAAACGAGGGTTATCTTCTATGTATTTCTGAGTGGAATTGTAGGTTGATTGATTTGAAGCCTCTATACACAGCGATAAATTTGAATCCAGCTAAAATTGCAATAAAATGTTGTTTACGAATACGTTTCTGACCAAATGTCCAAACCAGAACTTCTGAAATTGTTTTCATCAGCTATAAAATAGAGATCATGGCTACTGAATCTCACTATGCCTTTATGTTGACAACTGCAATGTCTAAAGGTTAATGGCGTACTAGACTGGCACAGGTATGGCATCACTGATTTTATCATGTGCTTTCATTTTCAAATTCAAATGCTCTGTTGTCACTGTGTGCTCACAGTGGGGCAAAAAAAATATCAATGTTTTGTGTATTAATATCCGTTATAGTAAACTGTCTGAATTTTTACTCAAAAAAACAACTGAATGGCCTTTTCTGAGCACAAATCCTGCTTTGTTGGTTTGTCAAGGACAACTATAAATGTAACCAATTAGTCTACAGAGGATCGGGAAGGAAAATGAATGGAATGAAAGCACTTTCTATTTCGAATCATTCCCTCTTTCCTCGTATGGATCAACATTTACAGCTCGATGTGGAGGTGTTGAATATCTTTTTGCACCCAATAAATGATTCTGAAAAGAGTACAAATGCTTCACCTGACTGTGAAAGTGTCACACATACAGCTGTTTTCATCTTTTTGGTGTTCAGTAGGAAATTGTTAATAACGTGGTCACCACTCTGTCAGACCCTCGTGGATATAAAGAGGATATTTGATCAGCTGTTGAGCTTTCCAGACTCCAGATATTTCTGTGCTTTTTTTTTTCTTTTTTAATCTCCCTATGATGTCCAATAGGTCACTACTCCGATTACGTCAGAGATGATTGCAGGGTGTTTTTGTCCAAGTAAACTTTTCTTAGTTGTTTTTGATTCATGCATTTTACAGCATGACAAATGACTGATTTCACTAAAGAAGCCTGGATCCGACATAAATAGCAATGTTTCCACATCTCCTGTTGTGGATTAAAATGTCGCCAGCATTGCAAAATCCTCTGATTGGCAAGACACCATATATTAAAAAAATAAATAAAAAATATCAATGGATTATGAGCAGTTTAGTGCTTTTAAGTACCCATTTTGTACTCTTCTGAAGCTTCATCCTGTAATTCTAACCATTATGCTTGTTCCTGTCATGAATTCATTGCTTGTTTTCCCCTCAGGCTTTGCATTAATTGCTTTGTCACCTGAGCCCCATTCATGTCAATTAGTGGAGGATGATAAAAAATGCTTTGACAAGCAATTATTTCAGATGTAAGCGGGGTCGGGTCTTGCTGGCCCAAATGAAAACCTTTTTTATTGGAGTGTATTTTTAGTCATTGTTGCTTTATTGTTCACCAGTTTGACTGAAGCACTATTCTTTAAAAAAGCCTTTGGAGCCAACAGAAGAGAAAGGTTATGTTCCTTCCATTTTTCTTAATTTTTTTATTTGTATTATTTTCTGTATCATATTAATTTGACCATCTTCTAACCTCTTTATCTATTACCTCTCCTAATCATTACTGTTTTTGTTACTGTGTCTTTAAGGCCTATATGTGTATCTAAGTTCTATTCTAAATGAATGCCCATTCAAAAAGCATTCCAGAATGGAATAAACGTTATAATGTGAATGGGCTGAATAGATGGAAATACAATGACAGCCACTGCATTAGAGACGCCCACATTTCATCTACACTCGTTGCCCATTTTATTACCATCTGAGAACACTTTTTGGTTCACAGTTGCAGACCGATTCTCTGTTAGCCCCCCTTACCTTCTTCATCAACAGTCAGTCCCTACAGGAGTGCCAGTAAACAGATATTGTTTGGGTGCTGGATTATTCTCAGCACAGCAGTGAAACTAACATGGTAGTGGAATGTTTGCTTGTGGGGGTGTTTATGTTTACTGCACAGAGTGAATCACACACAGTAGTGCCACTGGAGTTTAAAAACACTGTGTCTGCACACTGTCCACTTTATTAGACACCTAGCCTGTCCGGTCCACCTTCTGGATGTAGATGTATACATGATAGATCATCTAATACTTCACAGAAGATACTACAAGTGATGTGTTCTGTAGTTCCTCATTAGTGGTCAGTTTCTGGCCACAGGACACAGTTGGCTGGATATTTTTGGTTAATGAGTTATTCTCAGTCCAGCAATGACACTGAAGTGTTAAAAACCTCCATCAGCACTCACCCATACATGCTAATATGCCACTACCATGTTCAGGTCACTGCTGCGCTGAGAATAATCCAGAGCTCATATAGTACCGCCTCTCCAGTGGTCCTGCGGAGGGGTCTTGACCATTGATGAATAGCAAAAAGTGAATGAACAATGCAGAGAAACAGACTACAGTCTGTAATTGGACAAAAATGCACCTGTATGATTTAGTAGATCTGATAAAATGAACAGTGAAGATAATGGAGTCATTCATCAGTGTATAGTACCATTAATGCTTTTTAGCACTGGGGCACATGAGTCAGCTATCAAATTAACCATGTGTCCAAACAGCGCAGGACATAAAAGCATCACGTAACATCACAATTGTTTTAGTTAAGCTTATTTCAAATGAACTTCTCTAAGGAAACGGTTATTCTGCTTGACTAGACTTTTTTGTATTGCCCTTACGCTGCTGATTAAATACAATTCGATGGTAATATACAATATTGCCAGAGTCATGGCTTTGCATTTAATTACCCAGGAATAAAAAGAAACATAAATATCGCATTTTACGCCATTTGGATTCCCTCGCTGGGACCTGAACTTGCAGGAAGAACATGATTTCTTACTGTTGCCTGGGGTTGCATTCAACTCTGAGAAGCGAAGTGTATCTGAGTATGAAACAGTAATTAGAAGGCAGCTTTGCTGTATCTAGTCATTAGCAAGAGGCCAGGATTCACTGCAAGGGGAGAATTTAAATGCCACTATATTCAACATCGCCTTCCGACAGAAGGTTCAGGAAAGAGAGGCTTCGTGACTGAAAAGTCACCATGCTAACGATTGCCTCTCCGTAATTACATTTAGAGGAAGAAGCCTTGAACACGAGATGATCTCTTACAAGCTGTGCGTACATGGTCCTCTAGCTTTCTCATAAATTCCATGAAGAATTGCTCAAACTCCCCTTCAGCCAAAAGACATTCATTAAATTATAATAATACAGAGCACTGAAACAACCCCCCACCACCACCACCACCGCTCCCTGCATATTTTTTTTTCTCCAACACTTCTAGTCTCTCCTTGTGTATCTTCATCTTCTTTTATCTTCCCTCATTACAACACGTATGGGTTTGATGTACGCAGTTCACCTTAAAAAACAAAGTTGTTTTTTTTTACTGTGGTGCTCATTCCCATTTAACATCAAACTCTCCTGCAGAAGTTCTAAACAGCCTGCTGCAAAACCTCCATCCAGGAGCTTGTTTTGCCCTTTTGCTGCATCACCGTAATGCAATCCATTTTAAGGGGACACAGGTATGACGAATAGCTGCAAACTCAAAGTTTACAAGGAGTCTACAAAGTTAAAACAGATCTTTAGTACGTCTGCAGGTTTTTGAGACAAACATGATAAACTATTAAGGTCAAGAACACTGGCACGTTTAATAAATGTGGAAAGCACTACTTGGCATAACTTCGGCACAGAAGTGTAACTAAGGGAGGTTGGAATCCAAGCCATATAAAAAGAATGAGCCACCGTACAATAAAATATCTGAATAAATAAATGGCAGTGCGATCAAATTGTTATTTCTGGTAGGTTAAGAATCTTCTTTGGGGGGTGATATAGAAGTCAATTTAATGGATGGCTCTTTAGAGTCGCACTTTCGTAAGTGAGTTGAATAAACATAAGGGTTTAGGTGCACTATATGGACAAAAGTATTGGGACACATGTGTTTTTCAGGGCTTGGGCTAGACTCCTTTACATCCAGTAAAGGGCACTCGTGTTTCATCTTACCACCATGCTTCAAATTTATGGACACAGTTTGGGAAAGGCCTTTTCTGCTAGAGAATGACTGAGTCCAGTCCACAGGCCCCAGTGTGACTGAACTGCCTGCATTGCCAAAAGTTACATCACCCCTTTGACCAAATTTCTCATCCCAGCCTCAACCTGCAGGGGTCATGTTGCTTTTCTCCTGTAACCATATATCAACAAGTCTACCACAATACCACATTCACTAATAGCAGCATTTAAACGGAAGTCTATTTCGAAATTCCACAGCGGACAATAATCTCACCCACCGGATGCATTCACTGACCACAGGCTGACAACTAATCAGATGTGGACGGCGACAGGAGGACATTGCCTGGATTACCCGTGGAAACGTTTTTTTGTCCCACCATCCCTCTCTCTATCCGTAGGGAAGCAACAGTGCGCAGATTAAGCATGCCTGGGGTGAGCTCATGCCCCACCCCCCCTACCCACCCACCGCTTAAGCTCTGTCTGCCCTGACATTTACACATCATCTGCCTTTCATCAGGAACGCAGAGTGATCTGCTCCAAAAGCCATTTAGAGTGCTTAGTTTTAATGCCAGCTGGGCAGGGCCTTGGTGAAAAGCAATGTTTTTTCTTTTTTCCCTTAAAAAATGAATTTGTCAATGTCATCGCTGCCACAGGTCTCTGATGGGTGACAGGCTGTTGACAATACAGCATATAGAGGAGAGCAGTAAAAGACTTTTGTTGAGATATGGGTCAGTATATAGCAATAGCCTAGCTTCACCCTGCGATCGATCAAATCCACTTACGCTGAGGCAGTTGACTGTGTAAAATCCTCTTCATGCACAAAACCCAGAGCAAAATCCGGACACATTTAACAGTGATGGTAGGGCTTCATACACTTTATTGCCTGACCATTACACTGACTATTACAAAACACACTTATAGCATTCAAATCCATAGACTTTAATATGGCTATAAAACTTTCCACTCTTCTTGGAAGACTCTCCACAAGATTTTGGAGTGTTTCTTTGGCAATCTGTGAGCATTCATTCTGTATGGCATTATTGAGGTCAGGCAATCTCCATTCCAGGTAATCCAAAGGTATTGGATGGGGCTGAGGTCAGGGCGCTATGCAAGTTAAGTTTTTCCACACCGAACTCATCCAGTTATGACTTTATGGACCTTGCTTTAAGCTCTGGGGTACAGTCATGCTGGAATAGAAAAGGTTCTTCCCTAAACTGTGTTTATCAATTTGGAAACATGGTGTGGTCTAACATATCGTGTTGTGCTAAAGAAGATTGTCCTTCACTGGAAGTAAGGGGCCTAGCCCAAGCCCTGGAAAACAGGTGTGTCCCAATAGATTTGTCCATAATGTCTACATGCAGCACTTACAGAGTAAGTGTCTTTATACTTAATAGATAATTGCCAGTTCTGTTGGTAAGGGGGGTATGGGTTTAAGATGCAGTTAAAAGTGCATGTGCCTGAGGCCCTAAGACTCAGTAAGGACCTGCTCAGCACCAGGATAGACAGAAACAAGAGCTGAGGGCCTATTTATCCTCATACTTGTGACTTTTCCCAACACACATTCCTAATTAGTGCCAGTGGTGGACACTAGAATGCTTCTCCCCGTAATACTTCAAAGTAAAAATCCTTGTTCTTCACTTTTTCAACTGCAGTTTATGTTGGAGGCCAATCACAATGCAGCACAACATTGTTAGCTAAATTCCTAAAGCTAAAACTTAAAGCTTTAACTAATTACCATGTCTGTCCCAAGTTAATTAATTCATCCATTGATTGTTCATTCATTCATTCATTCATTAGTTAGTTATCTAGTTAGTTCGTTCATTTGTTCGTCCATTCGTTCTCTATCAATGCCACTTATCCTTAACCAGTGTCACAAGGGGTAGTGGAGCCTATCCCAACAGTCAAAGGAGGAGAGAAACTGGAAAGGACGCCAGTCAGTCACACACTTACACACATACAGACAAGCACATTCATATACACAGCCACACCTAAGGGCCACGTTTGCCTCTATAGTACACCTGATGAGCATGTCCCTGGATTGTGGGAAAAAAAACGCATATAGAAACAGGATTGGTTTAAAGCTGATCAGTGCTGTAAATACTAAACACACACAAATCCTCCTCTCACCTGCAAAGAGGAATGTTCTACCTTTGTAAAATATAGATGAAGGCGGGAGGTGTAATTCCTCCAAGGATAGAATATAAGTGGTAAAGGAGTGCAAACACACTAATTAAAAATGGCTGTCCTCATCAACTCTATGCTATGCTTTCATACTCGGCAAAGAACAAGACTTTTTGGGCAACGACACCACATCTGCATCGTACGTTCTGTTCGCAAGATATTGATGGCTCCAGTCCCCTGTTATATAAGCTTTGACACAATTTGTTGAAACAGCCAGAAGCTTTAGACATCGCTTTAATTGGCATGAGTCAGATATAAATACCTGATTAATAAAACATGAACTGGAAAAGCGGGACAGAATTTATCCTTCACCTCTCTTGCACGCTGCCATTTTTAGAAGACACGAGCTCAAATAAACACTCCATCTATGCAGCCTTGAATGCTTCAAGCTGCACAAAACCATATTCTGCTCGCTGCCTCTTTTGACGCATATTGAGTTTTTTTTTTTTTCTACTGCTCGGTTCATGACTAAAAAGAAAAGCGTTTTCATTAAATACATCATTACAGCAAACCGGTCAATTTCCACCCCTGGAGCAAGTAGCTTGACTGCAGTACTACTGACAAAGTTTTTGTTACTGGATCACAGATTTCCAGCTGTTACCTTATGCCATGGTTGAGGATGCATTTTAGTGCAGGAGATGCTGATCCCAGGCCAGAGCAAAAGAGAAGACTAGAGTGAGGCCCGTGACCATTAGGCCTCCTCAAGGTCAGTCGATAGCGCCATGTGTTCCGTGTGTGGAGAAGTTGGGAGGGGGGCAGCCCTAATGTTCTTTACCCCTCGTTAATCATTCCTCCTGGTGCCCTTTTGATTGATTTGCGATTCAGTCACTCAAAACCCTCCCTGGGGTTTCAAGGTCAGGTCTGAGAAGGTTAGGCATGCCATAACACACCATTATGTGTACACTAGCAGTCAAAAAGGATCGCTCAGATGCATATATGTGTCATCCCATGAAGTACACTAACTGCTTCTAATGTACTTAAAGGGATTTATATCTTTTGTTCACTTAACCATTACAAATTGAGACAAAAAGGGGCTATTAATGTTTCTTTTTTGTGAATAAAATGATTTCTCAGCACATTGCTCATATCATTGCGTATTTATAAGGATTTGTATTCTTCTTATGTCACATTAGTGTTTTAAACAAGGCGATAAAGTCAGGGTTCATCTTTACACACAGCAATGTCATTGGTGCACTGTTATTTGCTACCTGAATGTTAATGGTGTTGTGATTGTGTTGCACTATTGTTTATTGTTAATCGTCTTGCTATCTTTTATTCTTTCCTGCTGCGCTGAGCATGTTTATAATGCAAGCATTTCCCTCAGGATAAAAGACATTGTTCTTATCTTATCTTAATGGAATAGCTCAGGAAAACACTGTTTTTAATGTTGATCAGTTTCACTTAACCAAATCTCTTCACTTTGCACACACAAACCTCACTCTCTACTATGTGCAAGGACACCCAATTGTGATAGTAATTCATTTAACAGTAAGTTACTTATCTAGTGTAAGTATACCCAATGTTTATGTGTATATTGAGCTCATTTTACAGAGTTTTATTGGATTTATTTAGACTTTCTGCTTGATATTGTTCATGTCTTTGTGTTTCTGTGTGTCTGTGCACTTAAACAGTTTCCTCCAGGATCAATAAAATGTTTTCTGATTTCAAATCTGAAGTGCCACAGATGTGTAGACAGGGTTTAGGACACAGCATGACAATCTGTGAGCTATAAAAAATGAACAAAACAAGGGGCAGTCATTTAAAAACACCAGAGCTGATCTCAGATCAGGTTCTTTGATGAGTTACGACACAAAAACTCTGCACTTCTAATCCTAAGGTGATTTGTGGCTTGACGCTCTTGTTTAGAATGGCTGACTGCAGCGCTTCATTAATTTCTAATGGCAGGTCATACTGTGCCCTTAAACAGAATGACAAGCCCGCACCATCCAAAAGGAAGAGCTGGACATGATTCGGCCAGATGGACAGAGGCTTGTGGGGATGTTTTTACAGAAATGAGTTTAGTTTGTTAGCAGTGCTGTGCTGACAACAAACATGTTATGTCTGATCAACCACATCTGGGCTAAGTGGAAAACTGTGTAAATAATAAAACAAAATCATCCAACAAGAAAAGCAATAAGCTGTACCACTCATCAAAGGGAGCATTTTGGGAGGAAAGAAAGGTGACATAATGGCTAGAAGAGTCACTACATATTAAACACACTGTGAAGAAAAGGCAAAGAGTCAGTCAAAATGAGGAAAACAGCTTAGAGTACTATGTTGTTGTATTGGGGCCAAGTATTTAATAACAGTAATAACAAGATTTAGCCCTATTAACTAATTGATCAATGTGCATTGAAGCTGTTTTCCTCAGTTTCCCTGTTGCCATAGAGACTGCTCTTTGCTTTTGTGGGGCAGCGTGGAAGGCCTGTGGACAGGGCTACAAATGTGTGGGAAGCCGTTTCAGTTTTTATTTTCTTTTATTCATTTGGAAAAAACATGACCAAACAATGTCAGGTGGTCAGCAGTAAACATTCTCAGTTGTACTTTTTAGCTTTTTTAATGCAGTGTTTGCAGTGTATCAGTGATAATTAAAGACAGTGACCATCATGCCCAATTGCTAAGTATCAACCAGAGGGGTATTGTCATGAGTGAAAGCGTGAGCCTCCACCCGTGAACTACCTCTAAAGAGGGGACGAGACAACCAGGGCTCCATTCTGGGGGTT
>JBBKCR010000141.1:19587724-19599223 GCA_037577295.1 Ladigesia roloffi | reverse complement strand
TAAATACACTCTTTTAAAATGGATAGGTGGGCTGTTACAATAAACACCCCTAGCAAAGGGTTTGGGAGGATTCCCTCTATCCTCGAAGATCAATTATTCCTGTGTCTTCACCTCATTATACACAGCACGCCATTGACAATGCGTCAGGTATTTAAAGGGAGTGAGAGTGTGAACTCTTATTGGTTTATTGCATGCTACGCCCAAAACACACCCATGACTAATTTACTCATTTAAAACAACCCATTTGAACTATGTGCCAGGTATGACTTTCATTTTTCTGACGGGGAATATAGCGCTTTGCACTGGCCCCTCCCCCAAAGAGAGCTCTTCTGACTTCAGACAATGTGCGACTGACCGTGAAAATCGGGCCCAATGGGTTAATGCATAATTTGTTAGCCATATTTTAACCCATCATCAACAAGTAGTTTCAGAACCATCTCCCCTATTTAATGAAAATATTTGTGCAGTGAACCACTCTCTCACTAGAAGTAATACTTAAGTATATATGTAGATATAGACAGATATGTAGATACTTAGACAAGCGCCACACATCACCAAAAATAATACTTAGTCAGCAGCAGTCCTGTGGAAAGGACAAATAGATGGAAAACAGATAAGCCAAATCTATACAGTCAACCTATAAGACAAATGGCAGTCAAATAGCCAGTGAGTGGAAGTGCAAGGTTGGCAATTTTATAAAAGTGGCCAGCTAATGGATGTCTAAGATAGGTATTTCTAATAAAGTGAGCAGTTTGTGAATGGACAAGATACATACAGTGAGCATAGTATGACCCTTCATGAAAATGCTAATAATCACCTCTTTACGTTATTGACCAGGTCATTTAGTGCCATTTTTGTAACTCTCATTGAGTTGCAAAATTACAGAGAAATAATATTTTTATGAAAATACTCTGTAGAGTGACCGTTTGTCATATGTGAACAGCATGTAGTGTGAACAGCATGAACCTCTTTTACTCAAGTGAAGCAGCGGGCAGCCATGAACAGGGTGAGCAGTGTGTGGGGACGGTACTTTGCTTAAGGGTACCTCATAGTTACCGCTAGTCGTCATTCGAATCCGTGACCTTCTGATCACGGGAGCAACTCCCTGACATCTAGAACAAGTGTAAAAAATGTACAGATATTTAAATATAGTTGAATAAAAGTAAAAATGTTTTAACGAACATGTTGAAGCAGTATAATTTTATATTCAAATTGTCCTGCTTCAAGAAAACATTTGAATACACTGATGGCTCTGCCTTGTTAAATAATTTACTGCTGCTGAACTAAAAGACACACATGTAAAGCATTCAAGTAATATATTCTTTACTTTTTTAAACTGCGGCTCATCAATAGAATCATATTGTTAGTCCTTTAATTCACAGCCTATGACAAAAACGGAAGAGCCCTTTTGCCAAAAGAACCAAACTGATATAAAAGAGGAACAGAGAGGTTTGGCTAACTGACAAAAACAGCACTCAAATATTGGCTTTGGGGCTACACAATCTTTAATACTGCATTTTACTCTCTAAATGAAACGAGGTAAAACAGTCTACTGACAGTTTGAGCCATTTAAAAGTTACAGCTGCTTGCCTATTAGGGCCTTTCGCAGGTGCTCTTTTTCTCTTGCTCTCTCGCGCTATTCACTTTCACACACATACACATATGCCCAAACGCATGCACACACACACACACACACACACACACACACACACTCACACACACTCGTGTAATTACGATGGAGCTGATTTGAACCTAGCCGCCGAGACTTATTGCACTCCCTCCAAATGTCAGCAGCTCATTGCAGCCAGCTCTAATTAGGCTGTAGTAAGTGCTGAAGTGACTTTTTTCTTTTCTTCCATCGATCTTTGCTCAGCTCCTCACTTTTGTCATTCCATGGCATTCCGAGGTGCCAGCGGGTGTCAGTCCAGGGAAGACAGCTCTGTCATGGCTTCAGAGTCACAGCTGATCTGTAGCAGATAACCAGAAGAGAGGCTGTTAGAATACCTGAGGTCTACAATGGTTCTTGACCAGGATATACTACAAGGTCCTAGGAATTACATGAAGGTTCTTCAGACTGGAAGTGTCATTCTTTCTCACAAATCTCATTCCCACAAATGGATCATAGTTCTTGGATCCAATTTAGAAAACCAATAGTGTTTTTTCTGTGGGGTCGTTCCATAATATCCTAAATTAAAATGTAGGACAACATTTTGAATCGAAGAGGTTCAGAGCAAACTCAAATCAAAGTAAAGTCAAGTAGGTTTTAGCATTTCAAACATATACACACAGCACAGCGAAATGAAACAATGTGCCTAAAGGACCATGGTGCAACACAACAGTAGAACAGAACAAACCACAAGACCATGAGTGCAGACAGGACAGGTGTGTAAGAAACAATCAAGCCCAACAATACAAGTGGACAAGACAAGACAACAGTCATTCCAATCAATAACACTTACGGTCTGGAAGAAAATTGACAAAAATTCACCAATAGATCATGTTATAAGGCTTCATTTTTAAGACACGGTTCCTGGTAATCTGGCAATGAGAGAGCAGTGTTTGGAAAGGACAGAAAAGTAACAAACAGGATAATAATGAACTGATGATATCAATTTTTTTTCATATCCTGAAGTGATGTGCTGAGACCTTGCTGAACTGAAAGCCACCACTGAGGGGCAGACTTACACAGCCCACCATGTGTTTGCAAAGCAGAGGTGTCAGGTCCTCATCATGTGAAGAAAAATTGCCAAACGGACATTATTTACCAGACACATGGCCCCAGGTCTTACACTCCGAAGGTATTTGATGCAGAAAGAAAGCCTGCAGGACTCTAATTGATGGGCTGAGGTGGTTTGGTAAAGAGATCAGTTACTAAATTAGAACAGTTTAAGCATTTTCGTTTGTCATTTAGGGTTTCTGATATCTCAAGAGCTGATAAGAGCAGAACATTCAAACCAGAAATTGTATCCTTGTAAGAAAAATGTTCTGATGCAATCTGGGATATGATCGCCGATGGTCTGATTACTCAGTTGGGGTATTATATAGAAGGATTCTGGTCTACCAGTGGCCAGTCCTAACAGAAGTGTCTAAGCCATAACAGGGTGCAAGCAAGGTCGTTTATATTTCACTCCCAGCTGATTGGAACAGCTGAGGAGAAATCCACAAAAGTGCATTTTAAACTTTATTCTAAATGTTTTTGCTGTTTTATCATTGTTCACTGTCTCATTGCATTGAGCAAAAAGGTAAACTATCAAAAATAAATGTGTTTTACAGTTCTACTTACATAATGTAATTGCCCTATTGTTTGCGACAATATAGCAAATCGAGTATAATAGCTCTTAACCTTCAAAAACTGCTTCATTTGAATAAATGATTCAGTGGTTATTAAGTAAATGCAAAGAGTTTATGAAGAATTGTGACGATTCAAGAAAACATTAGAATACACTGATGGTTCTGCATTGTTAAATAATTCTTGAACCTGGTTCTTTGAGGAGACTTTCAGTATCACTTACTAATATACGGCAACTACTAATATAATATCAAACCTGCCAACAAAATGCCATAAAAACAGGTTATGTGTCATATATTGATTTATATGAATCGAGCAAACAGGGGTTTTATCGGAAGAGAGGGGTGTGTTTGAACAGATATTTGAACGTTAGAAGACATCTGTTCTAAATGATATTTGAACCTTGAGATTGCTTTTATAACTCCCAAACCACATGACCTCCCAAATCAATACTATATGCTGCCAGCGAAGCTGGAATTTTCAATCGAAATCCTCTAATTCATAAAAATATCTTTTCTTTTTTTATTCCCAGTTAGCACTTAAGTGGTTCCAAAGGGTCCTTATGAATTTGTGATGGCAATGTGTGAGCATGAGTGTTTGCAGTTAAGGGAGAAAGAAGGATAAAACGAATTGGATGCAGTTGTAACAGTAATTCACCTGCTCCCGGTCTGTAAATATGACTGTTAGAATTAGGGTTAAATACAGACCCAACGTCTACATATTTTAGTGTGGGTTTATGTATATATAAGCATATATAAGCTTTACCTTTAAGAACAGTTCTTAGGTTACCCTATCCTGTCCAGATTTTTACTCCAATCGAATCAGGACCACATGTTGATGTGGTAGCTAATATGGAACACATAATGATGTGGAAACTATATTAAATACAAATCACAACAATAGAGATTCTAGGGCATTCAAAGGACAGGTGTGGTTTTCCTCTGGGTGCTCTGGTTTCCTTTGACCATTATTAGTGGCTTTGACCAAGACACAGGTTCCCTAGGCACTGATGGCGACTCCCTGGTGGCTGCCAACTGTACTAGGCCACCAATTGTGGATGCCCATATTGTGTAGATGAATGTGTGTGTGTGTGTACGCATTCACTACTCATAGCCTGTGTGTGTGGCCAAAAAACATTCTACAGAGGGAGATATAGCAAAAGAGTGGGTCCCTGAGGACTGGTTTAAGGACCATTCCCTTAGAATGAAACATACTGTTGTTACTGTGCCTTAAAATATTTATATAAAAATAACCTCTGTTATGACAGGTTGCCCTGTATTGTTCCTCATACAAAAATGCTTTTCAAAACTTCAGTGTGAACGGGCGGTAGACTGAGATAGCAGACTAAGAAGGCAGGTATATCAAATTCTCCCTGTAGGCTGAGGGGCAGGTGTATCAAATGTTGGGTTTCTGTGGCATCAAACAGCTCATTTAGCATGTTTCAGTGTTGTTTCCAAATATATATATATATAGTATGGACTGAGGAGGGTTCATTAGATTTTGAATTTCGTTTACACACTACATCAAACTCTTGGGATTATTCAGGAAACTCTATTTGTTGAACTACACATATATTTACTGTGATATCAGTAAACATTTAATATTAAACCAAGAGCAGAAACAAGGAAATCTGTTGCCACTGCCAATCTTCTTCATCTTCTTCATCATCTAATATTACTTTTAGAGATTTCTTGCTATCAATATCACCATCATAAAATAAATCACTTTCAGCATAATCTCTGAAACACACATCTAGATAACGGGTTCCATCCACCACTCACTGGATAGTTCTTTGGAGAATTCTTTATGCACATATAGGGAAAGCAGCTGCTGCTGTTCTCGTCTCTGCCATGTAAGGAAAATGGATTTTCTAGTTGATTGCTCAAACACACCGCCTTCATTTGTTCAATTGTCTCAACCCTCCAGAACATATTTGAAAAAAACGCTTTATAAAGTCAGTACCTTAAAAATAACAGGGCTGATTCTGTGGGAGGGGCTTCTTTAAAAGCATTTTTATTCGTGGTGGAATTCTTAAAAATATATCAGTTTATGTCATGAATAATTATGAATGAATGAAGCTATAATATAAGCTATAATATAAATACAAGCTATAGCCATAAATACAAGGAAATAAACTCAGTCAGGACCATGTAGAACAAATCTTTGTGTGAAACAAGAAGGATCTGGTTTCTCTGATCTTTAAGTACAATGGACCTTAATAAAGGTTACATTAAAAGCTACCTACAGGGTACAACTAAATGATTTCCTTGGACAATATTCATGCAGCAGGTGGACCAGTGGGTGTTCAAAGAAAATATGACACAAAAGATGTTTCATTTAATCAGGTCTGCGGTAGACCGTTCCCATGTCGGAGTTATTTTAATGCTATCAAGATGAATCATTCTCATTGCTTGTCACCAGAACTCTAATTGCAATTCAAGGTTATCGTACAGCCTTGCACTTACAAAAAATATTTTAGAACTCTGCCGTACTCTGTCTGGAGGAATAATGTCGTGTCATTCCACACATTTATGTTATTAAATTTATGCTAATCATTTTGCTGTACTGCTCATGTGTAATTACATTGTTACACCAGTAAAGTAATTTTATAAATTGCACTGTTACATTCTGTTCAGATCTATCGTTCCCTGCTTTGATTCAGTGTCAGACAGACTAATGAATTATACTTGTTCTATGGACTTAGAGCAAGGCTGTAAGTTTAAAATTCCTCTTTTTAAAAAAAGGATGAATCTGCATATTCAGAATTTGAGGAATCCTTAATATAAAGAAGAAAAATGTATGCAGTCACTAATCATTGGTGTAAAAATGCTTTTGCAGGCACATTTCAAGGTGGGGCTTCAATTGCACTAGTCATGGAACACTGATTATAATATGTATGCTTCAATACATTGGAGGGCATGCTATACTATGGTAAATTGGCACCAGGCCACTGCAGTCAAGATTAAGACCTCAAGTGCATTATTAAGATTATTTTACGTTTAATGATTTCATTCCAGGGACCTGTTCCTCAACACTGACACCTTCTGCCTCTCCAGGGAACTGCGTCTTGCTACTTGCCTTTCCAGAGGGTTCCATGGCCTCAAAGTGCTGCTTGCTGCTCCAGAGATAAACCTGGAGTTTAAAAACAGCCAGCTCCCAAGTCTTCTGATTCAGAGTAACTGTCTCTGCAGCCACCTGGCCATATCTCATCCACCTTCCTGTTCCCCTGTGAATGGGAAAGTCCCCTGAACACTCATGGTGACCTCAGAATCCTGTGTTCAGGTAACCAGGATGTGGCTCCAGTCTGATCTGTACCAGTTACTTGGCCTTAAATCCATCTATTCCTACTCCTAAACCCCACAATGTGTTAGTTTTATTTACTGTAATGAACATTGTTCATGTACCCATTTCTGTTCCCAGAACCGTTCCTGATGATGTCATTATTACGGTCTCATTGCCTCTTTTTCATTTGCCTCCATATTACAGTTCCCGGCATTGTTGCAGGCCCTGTCATGCTCCCTGTGTCCATTGTTCTTTCCTGCTGTAGGCTCCATTTAGCAATCTTTTAATAAATAAAGTCACATCTGTTATATGTGGCCACCTTTGTCCTCGATCTCCTAGCACTTCTTTACGATAACTGACCAAATATGGATGCAGCAAACCCAGGAAGACTGGACTGTATTTATGTGCAGTGCCTGGGTGTGGCTGGGGACTGGGCCCGGCTGGGGGAGAGAGTTACACCTCATATGCAGCCAGTGAGGCAAATGGAGATGAGGGCATTGCCTGCATGCTAGGTCTAGTTGGGGCTGCTCTGAAGGCACTGTTATTTTAAGTTACAGTTTTCATATACATTCACCCTTGTCCTCCATCCCCCAATTTTACTGTTGTCATTTTTTGTCAAGACTGGTATTTTTAAACAGTCTCTAATAAAATGTATTAAAAAATACAGAAATGTTTTTGTCCCTTGATTTCTTTTAGGAGAATCTGCCTGATCTTCAGATCACTTGTGCCTCTGATTTTAGTTTTGGTTGAATTTTTGGATTAATTCTTTAGAATATTAATTTTACATAGGAATACCACTTCTAATGATAACTAGCACTAAAATTAAGGCCATTTTGCATCCATGACATTTACAGAGAGACATTTTCTTTTGAGGCTCTCTTTTATTCTGTCTTTGTTCACCATCTCCCCACACCAACAGCCAGTCCTGAGTCAGGAGCAAAAATCCAATGGTGCTGTACATACTGTACTGACAACTGGAAAAGCTGGACAATGATGCTCACCTATGGTGCTGAACAGTTGACAGTTTGCTTGGTGTGTCCTAAGCCTAAAGCTGACATAACTAGCAGTAGGCATTGTCCTGGAAGTATGTTGAGCTGCCCAGTGACATGGTCTTGGTGGCAGTAGTAGATTCAGTAGTGGTTTATGTGACTCAGAGGAAGCCCATGCTAGCCTCCACCCCCTCAGCTTGGTAACCCTGGACAATAGCATAGAGCAGCATCACATTTAGACTCTTTTCTCTCCTGTTTGCAATTACTTTTCTTTTTCAAATCATCGTACTTCACACAGAGCCTTTTTTCTTAGCTTCAGACTGGTGCCAGGTAGGAGCCCCTGTGGCATGTGAGCGAAGGCCGCTTATGAGACGGGGGTCTGCCATCACTGTGCATCATTCAAAATTCAGGAGTCCTGTCTGAGTTTTATTAAGCAGGACCCAGACAGACGGGCCATATCGCAAGCCTCATACCGTGACAACGTTATTACAGCTGCCTGACACAGACCGACACTGCAATAGAATTATGCCAAATGCAAATAGCATTGGAGGTGATATAATGTCATTTTTATTATTCTGAGCTGGCTCTGCAGACGACACTGGAAATTCATTATTGTGAAACAGCAATATTGCATTTTTACACGTGAAAGGGGTGAGGCTGGGCCAGCTGAATAAAATCCGGCTAAGCAGACACTTACTCGAACGCATTCCGTCTTCAGTCGTGATAATTTTCCAGTGACGTTGAGGAGTTAATGAGAGAGATCCACACAAGTAAGTCTTCAGTGGGATTGACTTTGTTAAGGCCTGAGAGGGATAAAAGTGTGTACACAAGGTACACTTCAAGCAGGCTTCCCCGATTGCTCACTCTGGACGTGACCAAACTGCTGATGCAATGCTGCCAAATGTAATGCTAGCTTTTTTTTATGTGTCTGGCCATGCATTCTTAAAAATATAGGTGCCATAGTGAGTTCTTCAGAATGCTTACATCAAATATGTACTTTTCTTGCCCTAAAACCGTTTCGATGGAAAAAGGATAAAGAAGAAAACTTTTAAAAAATCAAGCCATAAAGGTTTATTTCCCAAGGAACATCTGTAAATGAGATACATTTGAGTGTGAATGTATGTAGGACCTTCCTTTACAAATGTATACATTTTATTGAAACATTCATTCCAGCATTAATTGAAACCCAAACATGGTTGTCTGGTCTGGTGAAAAGAACTCTTTCTGGCATCGTTTTCTGTGTGAAACTTGGACAGTATGTCTAGACCACGAACCATTTAGAAACCTTCATTTGTTTCTGCAGTGGATGTAGGTTGCAAAGCACTTGTGGCTCATTTGGTTTTTGCTATCATCTTCTGGATGGGGTCATTAATAAGGATTAAATGGTGTGTGATAATTAGCTGGATAAGGCTGTTGGTTTTTGAAAGATGGCTGTTCGGTTCAAGGACTCTTCACTAAACACCAAAGCAGTTGGGACACAGCAGGGAGCTGAGAGTGTTTTATTATTAAGCCTGAGGGCATAGAAAGGAGTGACACCTCTAATGGATGTGAATAGTAACGAATGTAGGTGTAGTTTACCATAATCTTGCCTCGTCGTTTGTTACTGAACAGAATGGGACACCCTTGTCTATTGGAATATTATTATAGTAACAAATGAATATTGCAAAATCACATATGATACCATTTTTATTCATTCATTTTCATATTTTTTAAAAATGTTTTTCATTTTTTAATACATGAAATTAAAACATAAGTGTTACACATTTTTCCGTAAGAGATCACACACAAAATTGGTAAGTTCCCCTCGTCTTTGTTTGTCCTATTGCTTTATTGCTGCTCCTGTGTGAAAGTAAGATTGAGTGGAGCCCATTACTGCCCTGTGTAAATGCTACTCCATCTCTGACTGTAATGGCCATTTGGGTGCACACACATCTGTGGATGTGAGGGGAGCACAGACAAATCCATCTTACACTCAAACAGATGGTGCTGCAGAGCAAATACTCATTAGGAACTGGTTAAGAAAGAAGGAGGTAGAGAGACTCTATGTGAGAGACACGATATGATTGCGAATTTGTGTAATATGAACTTAGAAGAGTTTTTATTAAGTCCTTCTCATGATGACCGGCGTTCCTCAACATTTTCTAGGAGTGAGATTGTAGGGCTGGAGCTTCAGAATAAATATTTGTTTGTTTGTTTATAACCAAAGCTTTATCTTGGTTGCTGAGGCTAAGGGCAAGGCTGTGTTTAGCTGCAGGCATGGCATTATTCATCTATTACATGAGTCAATGGAAATCCTCACAAGGGCTCCAGACTGAATGAAAAAAAAATCCCAAACAAACAGAAACCGAATCTATTTTAATACAAAAATAGAAATGCAATTATCCTCTCCGTTCACGAACAGAAACTGTCATTTATAAAGTCATGTCTTTCTAGTAACCTGCAATAAGAATTGTTATTTATGTTTAACCTCAAAATCATGTCTTTTCATGATCTAGAATGTGTCACACATGGTTACAGGTGTTTTTTTTTTCTTTTTGGCCTAGAGGTTGAGATTGTTATGGGTAAGAAAAAAATGTTTTGACTGAAGTTGAGGGGGACTGGAGAATGATTCTATGTGATAGAATTTAGATTTACTGATCATTAAGCACATCAGTGACATAAGATATTGTTTACCAAGCAAGAGGGACTCGTTATAAGCTGCATCAAATCCACCCAGACTAACGGAGGCCATCACACTGATCACTGGAGCACCTCGCGGACTTCTTTGCCCTTGGTCTTCACACTTCTGACACATGACTGCTCAGCAGGGTCCAGCTCGAACCAATTTGAAGTTGCCATGATGGTGGTGGGGCTCATCAGGAACACTGTTAGACGAAGGAGGTGAGAAGACTGGCTGCTCAGTGTAAGGGCAACAATCAACAAGACAAACGAGAGGATATCCAGCAATACCCCCCACCCCCTCACCCTTAACAGCAGGTTAAAAATACGTTCCTTTGCGTCCACATCACAGATGACCTCTCTGGGTCCCTTAGATTTACCTCCAAAGCCAAAAGGGCTCAGCAACACCAGGGAGCAGGACTGCCCCCAACCTTTACTTTCCACATTCTACAAGAGTACCACAGAAAGCCTACTGTCTGGCTGCAGCAGAGTCTGGAAAGGAAACTGTAACACACTTGGAAAAGAGAGAGCAGCTGAGGAGGTTTTCTGTGTGCCTTTGCTTACTCTGAAAAACATTTACCAAACCTGCTGCAATAACAAATCCAGTAACATCATGAAAAAACTATACAAAAAATACAATAAATAGACATCACAGTGTAAAAGTATACTGTTCAGTTCAGTTCAGTGACATTTGGAATAAAAAAACACCAAAACGGCTAATAAAATGTTATGTCTTCTGAATGTGTTTGCCGATTCTGACTCTGAAGGGGTCTCCCGGATCCGTACGAGGGGAAAGTGAACACGAAGCAAAACACACGTTTATTTCACATATGCCCATCGGGAAAGTATGTGACAGTGGAGAACATGGTCGTAGTGTCTTTAGGAGAGCTGTTGGTCGAGCTAGAGGCAGCAGGAGAGGGAAAACTGAGCTGGAATTAGCCACATTAGCTTCCTCCAACCAGACCTCCAGAGTCTCAGCGCTGTGGGCAGAGTGTGAGTGAGAGAGCTGAGACCTAGTTTATCAAAACTTACAACTGTCATATACTGTAACCTAATTCATAGGTTTAGTTCAGTCAGTGATAAAAATGTCTTGAACATTGTAGCCCATTCAAATTTGCTATTTAAATTCTTTTTATTTCTACCATCAGGAAAACTGAAGCTTCTGCAAGGCTGTGTAACAAAGTCTTACCCCAGCCTATTAGAAATATTCAATTCAATTCAATTCAATTCAATTTTATTTCTATAGCGCTTTTTACAACAAGGTTGTCACAAAGCAGCTTT
>JBBKCR010000141.1:19493469-19507785 GCA_037577295.1 Ladigesia roloffi | reverse complement strand
AATCTGCGTTTGTGTTCTGCTGAGGAAACAAAGTCACCTACATCTTGGATGCCCTGGGGGTAAGCAAATAAACATTAAATTGTCATTTCTGGGTGAACCATTCCTTTAAGTGCTACTGAGAAGTGGAACAGTCTATGGGTAACAACGGCTTAGCCGTAAAATATTACACTGCAAAAACTACCAGAACAGAACCTCCAAAGAACTTGCATACAAATAGTCCTTGTCTGTCTGCAGCACTCACAGCCAAGGTGCAAAATTCACTTTGGAAGCTGTTTCACCACAATAGCTGCTTACCAGGAGGCCTTGTCCATGGTGACCCTAGTGACTGAATAGTCAGACAAAAGCATTAAGTCAGGTGTGATGCTCATGGAAATGTACAAATCTAGGCAGTGACTGGAGGCATAGAGAACCACACCAGTTCCTCTAATTATTTCACAAAATAACTAGTTAATAGGAAAAAATATTGATGCCTGCACTGATTTCTTAACTGAACTTGTTTTGCTGGCCAAAAGACACTTACAGTGGAGATAAATGACTTTAAAGTATTTGTGGAGTAACTATGCGTGTATGTGTATGTTTCAGTGGGAGATTTCCTTTGTTTGCTACTGCAGTGCAGTCACACACTCCCACCCTGGTCTCAATAAGACCTCAGTTATTGGAAGGCTCAGGCAGAGACCACTGTGTCACCTACATAGGCCAGGCATTTCCCAGTGTGTCTCTCTATTGGCCAATTACTTCTCTCTTTATCTATGTCTCTCTCCCTCTCTCTCTCTCTCTCTCCCCCTCTCTTTCTCTCTCTCTCCCCCTTTCTCCCTCTCTCTCCCTCTCTCTCCCTCTCTCCCCTTTCTCTCTCTCTCTCTCTCTCTCTCTCTCTCTCACTCTCTCTCTCTGTCTCTCAGACTCACTCACTCTGTCTCTCACTATCTCTCTCTCCACCTCTCTCTCCCTCTCTCTCTCTCTCTCTCTCTCTCTGTCTCTCAGACTCACTCACTCACTCACTCACTCTCACACACACATACACCTTTACATTTACTTTGTATTAGAAAAACCTACAAGAGGTCTCTTGACATTTATCAGTTAAGCCCTGTGTACTCTGTTGTCTTTTATTGATTACTTAGAGAATGAACACAAGGCTTTGTGCAGCTAAGGCAGACTCTATACGTGCTAGTGACTGCAACCACTATATGAGCTAAACACAAGCAGAAAGCCTCGCAGATCCTTAGGG
This sequence comes from Ladigesia roloffi, assembly GCA_037577295.1. Lineage (NCBI taxonomy): Eukaryota > Metazoa > Chordata > Actinopteri > Characiformes > Alestidae > Ladigesia > Ladigesia roloffi. The sequence goes on along the minus strand of JBBKCR010000141.1, from coordinate 19,506,560 downwards.
AACTCTTTGCTTCCACTTCAAAATGAACTGGACCCTGATTTTATTTCAAACGCTAATTTATGGGTCAGTATTTTAAAAGGGTAATTTAATGACTTATTAAAATTAGAAAAAAAAAAAAAAAAAAAAAAAAAAAAAAATATATATATATATAATATAGGTATTAGAACCACTTTTGAGTTTCTAAACCATTTTAAAAAGGGAAATATGTTAAATGTACTTTATGATGAACCAAAAGGGGTTTTTCTATGGAAGGTGTTTTCAGTGCCAGTCCCTGTGAGGGAAGAGTCGACCCTGTCAAAGACGAGAATATTAAATAGTCCAGGAGGATTAGACAATTTTTGGTTCTTTTTTTTTTTCAAGAGTATCAACTGATTTAAAATGGGCCCTTAATGACCATCTGATAATAATAATAATAATAATAATAGTATTAATAATAATAATAACAATGATAATAATAATAATACTAATAATAATAATAAACAGTTTGTTTTATTGGAATATCTTGTGTACTTTTTCAAGTGCTTAATGTGGCATGTGAGCAATTAGGAGTAATTTAGTGAAGAGGGAGAGAGTACTTGAGTTTGAAATGGGGAAAGAGGTCCATTCATTTGTGCAATTAATCTTTAAACCTAAACTTCATTTACCTGTAGTTACAGGCTGAGGTTTTCTACAGGGCATGTTCATGTGGGCTAGGGTTTTTGGATCAAGTCTGTTACAGTACAAACAAAAGTTTCTAAGATACTAATTACGCTAATGACTGCTCTAAATACGATCTCTTTGAATAAGGACATAGTTAAGCTTCTGAAACAGATGAATTTAATCTATGAAAAGCTTGATTCCACTAACAGAAAAGAAACTACATTTTCTCTATGTTTTCTGGGAGTCCACTAGGAAATGGCAAAATCGATCCAGGCACTCTGGTGATACTTCAGTGAATTTTTTTGGATTTGTATCAGAAAGAGTGCAGACTGGACAGGTGTCTTTGTGACAGATTTACAGCACAAACATTGGTGCTTGTGCCAAGAAAGCAGAAAGAAAGTGTTTAAGGACCCTTTATGTCTCTGTGGTGGAATCAGACATCTTTTACGGTGTGGTCTGCTGGGCTAACGGCATCTATGCTGGGGACAGAAAGGATCTGCACAGGCTGATCCGGAGGCCCGGCTCTGTTCTAGGTTGCCCTCTGGACCCGGTGGAGGTGGTGAGTGACAGGAGAATGGTGGCTAAGCTCTCATCCTTGTTGGATAACATCTCCCACCCCATGCGGGAGACTCTTAACAGCACTGAGCAGCTCCTTCAGTGGCAGGCTGCTACACCCATGGTACAGAAAGAGAGATTCTGCAGGTCTTTCCTTCCAAACGCTGTCAGACTCTCCACATGCACAGATGAACAAACACACAATGCTAGATTCTACTATGTGCAATATTACTAGAGTGCAATATTTTCTGATTCAACATGTGTAATTTTTTGTGTGGAATTATTACTACCGGGCCAAATGTGCATTTAAACTGTTATTGGCAATGCCTGTCAATCAATTTTGTACCTGTGTGTGTGCATCTGTATGTGTGTATGTGTGTCTACATTGTTCTTATATTTACTTATATCCTCTCTGTATGTATACATAAAGATACTCATTGTGTACATGCATACTAAATCTATATTTAATTTACATATAGTTTATATACATATATGTATATGTACGATACAGTTATCCATATTTATATTTCTAGATTGTATAGTGTACATTTTATACTGTAATGTTCTTATAGTATTTTATTCCATTCTATTGTTTTCTTAAAGTTTCCTGTTCTTAACTTTGTACGGTCCATTTTCAGCCATTACAAAACCAATTTATAAATGGATATTTATCTTATTTTATCTTCGGAAAAGATGCAAATGCACATTTCAGGTGTTTATGAATGGCCAGAATATTTACTCCTCCTCTGTCCGTTTGAAATTCTTAAAATGTTCTAATAACATGTACTCATCTATTTGATGCACCAGTACAGCCAATCAAGCTGAGGAAAGTCCTGCTCTTCTCTGTTTCTCTAAGTCTCTAAGAGCATTACAAAACATATTTTGCTGTTTGTTTGTTTGTTTGTTTTAATTTGAAAAGAATATAAAAAAAAATGTATTTATATTCTACTAAAGAAAAAAAAATCCCATCTGGTCTTCTGTTTGGGTCTTCGCACTTCTTATATTCCTCTTTTACATTCACCTGTTCTGAGCATGGCTGTCTTTTTAAAATAAAATTGTAGTTCTCAAAGAAAAAATCTGTCCAAAGTAATATGTCCAAAATCTGTGTTTCGAGATGAGGCCTAATTTTGCCGTTGGTGTTGTTTTGCCCACAAAATTTTTCACAACAAAGACATCTTCTGTGTTAAAACAAGAAAGATAGATAATGTTTTTTCTTTATACTTATCTGAATTTCTGACATCACACATTACTTTATCCACTGGAAAATATCAAAGTACAACATTCTCTACTTCTCTCCAAAATACTTCATCAACCAAGACAGGTTTAATGTCCAAAAAGGCCAGTGCTGATAACAAATGCTAGAAACAAATAATCAGAAATATTAGCAATATTATGCTTAGCAGTAATAGAATCGTATCTCCAGCATGTTTTGGCCAATTAACTACATGTAGGGTCATTTGGGATTGAAGTGAAAGTGACCATTCTGTCATAGGTGTACACACCACAGCACGAACAGCAGTTTTTCCTCTACCTTTCACCCATTCACCAAGTGAATGCCTCAGATGTGCTTAGCAGTCTTGGGAATCAAACCCATGTCTGCCTGATCGCAGAAGGAATGCTCCCTAACCACTAGGCTACCAGCTGCACTTTTAAAATGTAGTGTGACTGTTTTTTTGCAAAACTGTTCCTTTTACTTCAGCTGTAATAGAGAAGGTTTTGGCATTTTTCTTGGTTCATATAATGTTTACTATGCATGTTCTGTTGTAGGTAAGTTCTATTAAAACCTGTAGTTCTAATAAAATGTCCAAAATAACTGTTTGTGTATCTGACTTTGAAATGAGGCCTGATTTTACCAAAGATCTGTTTTTGTGATCCAAGGTACTCTCAAAAATCTTCACAACAAAGACATCAATCATGTGTAACTTTTACCATTGTATATAAATTCAGAAAGGATGATAGCTTGTAAAATTCCAAGTTATGTTTGAGACTCTCCATCTGTCCTGACTGGCTGTGGCACGTTTGTATCCGTGCCATGACATGTTGACCATCTTCAGTTGCTCTTGAAAGGTCTGTCACCAGTTGATCTTTGGACACCCACATTTCCGCTAACCATTAGGTGGTACCCAAGTCAGAGCTGTCTTTACATATCTCACATCGGGTAGACATAATATATGAGCAGCCAACTTGAAACAGGATTATCTCCGGTACAGTTCGTGACTGGGCTCGTTTCTCACCAGTTCACTGGGCGAATTCATCTTAGACAAGGCTGGTGAAATGCATTTAGCCTCCTGTCTGTCTTGGCTGTGCTTGTCCATGTCTCGATTGCATACATCACTCTCAACAGTAGGATATTAGTAAACAAGCCCAGTTTGATCTTTGCAGTGATGGACGAGGGTGACCAGATGTGGCACACTGCAGCTCCTTAATCGATCCAGCAGTTCATGTCGAGAACAGAATCTCCAATGTTAGCCAGTTTTCTGCCTATATATGTGAAGTGGCCAACTTCTTCCAGGTCTTGTTGGTTGGTTCTGACTCTGTCTACTCCACTGGTGTTGGTGTCCATTCTCATCCCTTCATCTTGCAGGTGAATTTTATCCCATTCTTTTCTGTTTTTTCTTGCAGACATGAGGTCATCGTTTGGATATCTACAGTGTTATTGGAAATTAAAGCAATGTCACCAGGTCCTTCAATCTCAGTTTGTCTCTCCACTGATTTCCTTGTTCGGATCCTATAAATACATGCTTCATTATGAAATCATCCCTGTCGCACAACTGTGATTATGTCGAAGTACACAGTTGTGCTGGATTCAGTCCATTTGCAGCATCTGGAGTTAGAATATACAGCCAGCTAGAAAGCTTGCTAGGATGCCATATGAGTGGCTGACATTCCATCTTCTTGTTACAATGTCTTTATAATCTCCTTTATTTACACAGTTCCTCAAATTATACACTGAAAAGAAATGAGACCTACACAATTCTCCATTTATCCTACATGTACTCAAGGGTGTCTTAGTTGGGTGAACAATGGGGCTAATTTACCAGGGCCCCAAGTTGGGAGAGGGCCCCTGAGGTTGTAAACCCTGAGTTTACAGGGCACTGCTTGTGCATAGGGCCCAGAATTTGGTGCTACGCCCCTGGATGTACTTACTCAACCAAGACTTCTGTTTAGACCTGGAGATGCTAACCAATGCTGGAATCAAGACTCAGCACTTGATAACAATATAAGCTTTGTATCTCTAACATGTTTTGGCTAATTGTCTATATCTAGGGTAATGTGGAAACGATGGGTAATGTATTATGTTTATATGTAAATTGTACAATACATATTCAATTTAAATTGTTACATTGTCAGTCAGCTATGCTCAGGTTGGGGATTAGGTCATCACAACCATGTGCAGCACACGTTAATGGAATTTGAATCTAAATATGAGTATTACAAATGAATGGCAGAGCACAAACTTAGTAAGAACTCTGAGAAAGCAGCCCCACTACAGGAGACAGGGAAATTCATTGTTATCCAGGCCTTGTTGCGCTCAGTGTTACTCTCTAGTCCCTATTGAATGTTGTTTTTTCTTTTTTTTTTCTCTTTGTTTTACAAGGTTGTCTGATCCGATGATTGAATCTGTCACCATATCTTCACCGTATCAGATTGTCCTGCTGTTACGCATTATTTGTTTTTTCTTCCCCTTTTTCTTTTACTCTCCTCCGTTTTTTTACTTGTCGCTCTTGAGGCCTGTGGAAGTGGAGAGGCAGCTAATTTCAATTTCAACCCTAGCCGCTGAATATCAAAGTGCTGTAGATCACACTGTCTCACCCGCCATCAGTATGGAGCCACCATGAGAAAACCAATTCTATGAATTTCTACAGATTGATCAATGGCACAGAAGGGAGGAGGCAGCAGGAGGATTAAAGAGTGTGCTGAAAGTAAGTGGATGAGTATGTGTGTGTGTGTGTGTGTGTGTGTGTGTCTTTGTGTACGTGTCTGTGTTAGACTCAATGACCCAAATGACCTCTGCTGGTGAGTACTCACTATAAAAGAACAGTATGTTTGGAGCTCAATAAGGACAACATAATAGTATGCTAATGTGTGTGTGTGTGTGTGTGTGTGTGTGAATGTGTGTGTTAACATGTCTGCATTCATGCTAATAAAATCATATGTGAGCCATTGGTTAGCACCTCTTAACAGTGTATATGTTTATATATAAATTGCTGGGCAATGATTGCAATTTTTATGTGACTAATCGCAAATTTATCGTTTTGTTTGCAAAATGAAATAATTAATTCAAAAGTACTGTATTGTGTACTTTTATTTTTAAAGTACTGCTGTATGAACAAAATGGCAATAAGATTTGATTTACACATACGGAGCTTTTTAACAGCAGAATTCCCTTTAACACAGTTATGCAATATTACATATTGATGTAACAAATCAAATATAAAACAAAAAGTATTTTCCACTCCAGGGCATTCAGGTTTGATGTAGTATGTTATAGAAAAACAAGTTACAAGAATACAGAACATGGGGAGCAGAACCATTATAGCAACCGCAGAGGGGAACTGACTCCATATGAAACGTATATGAATGCAATGTCATTAGTCCCTGTTGGTATGGTCAAGCCTCACAATGCACTTGTCCATATGATATTCCATACTCCCGAAATTCGCGAGGTTTATGTTCCAAGAGTAGGTGAGGCTAAATATAATTTTTATTATTAATATATCCTTGACTACATCCAAAAATTGTAAAAGCAATGAATGATATGCAATGAAATCCATCTGAATGCATGAACGATAATTAGTCTAATTTGTCCTCTGAATGCATGAATGATCATTTCTTATGTGTCAATGATGGAAGTCCTGTGGTAAGGTTATTGAACGTTTTAGAATTAATTTGGCCCATACCAAGAGGGGTTCTTTTGTGAACTTGTTGGATACTACATAGAACTATTTTTACAGGCTTAATCCATGCCCACAAAAGGGACCAAGAGTTCTGTTTCCCAGTACATTTTCATGAAGCTAAATTATTCAACAGAGACTCCCTCTTCAAAATATGTGCAGTGAATGACAATTTTCCCTTTTCTTCTGTTCCAAAATATTGAATGAATAGTGCTGTATCTTGCATGGCATGGCTCCATTTATTTCACAGCGGTTTCTTACCAAGAATGTGACATTCCAGCAGTTCTGCAACCAGGCAGGAAATTCATTGCTCTGATGAGGACTTGACTGGGGTGGACTTTATGAAAAGGGCAAAGTGGCTTGCCCATTTCCACCCTCTGCTCACATGACACACTTGGTATTTAAGGAGCTGACACAGAACACGAACACAATTTTCTCCACCAGCCAACTTTTTCAGAGTATCACCAGTTCCGCAAAGCAGACAGGCTGGAAGCACGTCTCCTCAGAAACAAGGTCTGTGGGCTTTTAGACACTCTAACGAGGGCATGGCTTAAAGGTCCACGTTGGAAACTTCCACTGAGATCACATTTCCCCTTCCCTTAAGAGATAAGAGTGATAAGATCAGATAAACCTTTATTAGTCCCACAAGTAGGAAATTTGCTTGGTCATGGCAGAAAATGGACAGTAAAAAGTTAAATGCAAAAAAAAATAAAGAAAAACAATAGAATATAATAAAATATTATGTCGCAATACAGTATATAATATAATGTTCAGATATACAGTCAAAAATTATGGTACAAAATCTAGGAATATAAATATGGACATCTATACTGTAAAAAAATACATATATGTATGTCATAAGACTAAATATAGGCTAGAGCAAGTTATATAAATGTACACAGTGAGTATATGTAGATAATTATACTTTATTCAGCAAATCCACAATCAAAACTGTTTTGTTTCTATGATTCTATTTTGTTGCAGTACATTTTAATAGTAAGTGCATCAAAAAGTAGCTCTTTAATCTACTATTTTCTTATAATAAGCATGTCTTTAAGTCCCTGCGGAGTCAGGCTCCACAGTACTTAGCCGACTTACTACATCCGTCCACACAGTCTAGATTACTCAGATCAAGTAACTCTGCTTTACTCTATGTTCCCAGAACTAGAACTAAAAATAGGGGTGATCTTGCTTTTGCAGTAATCGGCCCTAGGTTGTGGAATAGCCTTCCGAATCACATCAGATCTGCTCAAACCCAGTCAGCTTTTAAATCTGCTTTGAAAACTCACCTTTTCTCAAAGGCTTTCAATATTCCTAAACTTATATTTTCGATTTGTATGTGTTGTCTTTTTATTGTTGCTCTTGTAAAGCACATATGTCAACACTGGTTGTTTTTAAATGTGCTATATAAATAAAATTGTATTGTATTGTACTGTATTGTCTTGTCTGAATATATCCTTTGCATTTATGTATTCTGATCCAGAATGATATTCTACAAAGTTAAAAGTCCTGACAATTTCATGAGAAATCCTGGTAAGCAATCCAACAAAAAAGAGAAATATTTCTTTACACTTACTGAGTATGCTTAACATGTGTGCACCAATAAAGCCAGTATGGTCCTTTCTGTGTACTACCCAGTAGCTCTGATTTTACATGCTATTTCATTTCATGTGTACCCTTACTATGGAGGTGTTTTTTAAGTGTACATTTCATCTGTCACACATTATGTGAGATGTTAGGGACATCAATCACCCAAACAACATGCTCCAAATTTCCAAGGCTTCATAACATGCCTTGTCAAGAAACAGTGTCAGTAGCCTGTGCAGACAGTGGGGTACAAGCAAGCTGTCAGTCATGCAGTGGCCATCTTCCTCTGATGTCCCACAAGGTCAGCTCAGTAGTCAATACAGGGAGCGCTTGTCGGAGAATTCTGGTTATCCAGTACCCTTGTGACTGACAAACTAGTGGCTGGATGTAGAGCTGAACAGAAGCATGCATCCCAGATCCACTGTCCTGCCTGAAGGCCAAGAAACACATGGAATTCAAGCCAATTCGATTTCATTTTCATTTCAACCACATACACAGTACACAGATAAAAAGCAGGTTCGCCTCCAATCGCAGACAGAATTTAGGGTGAACTGGCTTGACATTGACATATTTTAAATCTCCAGACATCTGGTTGAGAGTTTTGAAGGATCCATAAAGTTTGGAGAGTGGATTCTTACAGTGGCATGCACACCGCCACTGTGAACATGGTGTTATATACCTGTGGTAAATAAAATTGTGTTTATCTAACAACTACAGATTTCTGCAGTAGTATACTAGACAATCACAGCATTCTCACATCAGTCAATGTTGATGTAAAAACACACATTGCCCTCCAGGTTTCCTGGATTAAAATGTATTACAATATGGACAAAATGTTGGCAAAACTGTGACTGTACTTCCTTCTCCTAAATGCTGTCGCTAAGCCATGTCACCTTAAAAGAAAAAACACAGCAGGTTCTAAACTCACACTGTAGTAGACAGGAGCCAAAATTAATTCAGTTTATTGACCAGAGAGCAAACATTTTTCAGTAGGATGTACGGAAAATCTGGCTGGCTTCAATTAGCTTTTAATCTAGCATGGACCCCCACTTTGCTGTTTGCAAAGTCCCCGGTCTCAGCTAGCGGCATCAGGCAATAAGCCTGGTCACTTGGGTTTTCCAGCAGTCCATCCTTGATGTTATTTTCTTTTAGAGATCTTACTTGTATCAGGATCAGATGTGCATGTGTCCAAATCTGTTGTGTGAAATGCAACTGCAACAACACTAGCATCAAATGTTTGTTGCAAGTTAGCATGCCGCCATCTTGGAGAAATATAATAAACAAGAATTATTGAATGAACTTTAGACCTCAGTGCTTCATACAAAAGAGACATTTCTCTATATAGGAGATTGTATTTTTCTAACAAAGTTTCTTGTATCATTGCAGACTTAAGAAAATATTATATTTGGCTACATTGTGTGCACTGTTAACACTGAGTAAACAGAGAACTAAATGGACCACCAGCGATTGTCTAAAATGGATGAAGCCCTATAATTATATTGAGTAATAAATCATGCAAAAATTACATTTAGTAACATTTATTTTAATTACATCCAATTGTATTTAAACCAGCTCCTGCCACAAATTTTGTTGTTTTAGGAAGCACACATCCTATTCAGCCTATTCAGGGAACAAATAAAATATACCTTTTATCACCTCGTCAATGCCTACTTTGATTTCTGAAATGATATTTATGGCAAATCATTAGGGTTTTATTCTTTTTTTATTCTGAAAACACATTGCAGTTGCGCATTAAAAGGGTTTATCGTTAAAAAGGCTTTGATACAGACACAGTTTTGGTCTCATTTTATTTTTTTATTTATTTATGTTTACACGAAGGCTTATTGTGATCACACAATGATATTACTGTGTCTTCTTCAAAGGCAGTTTTCAGACATCACTGTAGTCAGTGATATTGATCTTATCCTGGCTATATACCCCTGTTCAAAAGTCAGAGAATTCCGAACAGCTAGTTCAATTTGCTGCACTCTGCAGGAAAATAGCTGTAAAGAGCTTCAATGGAGTGGCAATTACCTTTGAGTCGTAAAATAGGGTCCATTCAAAACAAAAGACAATAACAAGGGTAGAAGGTGAAATAAAAAGAGGAGAAAAACAGTGCAAGCCCAATCATTAGAGACCTTATTCTTCTACATCAGCCAATACATGGAATAAACACTATGTGAAAATGACTATTTCCCATTTTCTGGTGTCAAAAGAGGAAGTGGGACATAGCTGTGATAAAGCGAGAGCTAGGGAATAAAGAATGGCCATAGGTAGATGATGCTGATGGGGACTGCAGCAATTGTGGCTCAATGTCTTAACTAAAGGAGATATAAAAGATAAAGAAGCCAATGAGTGGTGCAGAAGATTGCAATTACTGATATTGCAGGGCAGGCCAGGATGGAGATGAACAGAGGCAACAACTCCAGAGGCCTGGAGTTTTGCCCAAGAGGTCTAGGTGACACCAACATACCCCAGTCAAGTTCTTTTAAGCCTGTTTTTTCTCAGGGTAAAGTCTAACTCTGTGAAATACTGACAACAATCTTGGGCTTGAAATATTTGGTCTGACTTTTCACTATGCATGATTTTTCAAGCTCAAGTCATGCTCAAATTTCACATTATATTTCCTCATAACTCATCTGCCGCATTTCATGGATTTTGGCCTTCATTTATTCCACCTTATTTTTTCTGCTTTATTCTTCTACTCTACATTTATTACTTTAAACCGTCCTTAATCTGCTTTGCCAGAGTCATTCAAATTGTTATCATCAAGGACAAGAGAGTTGTATATAGACCACAAACTTTAGAATAGATGTTATTTGAGCATTTATACCATAAAACCACCACCTTCTGGCTTTGGTATCTTAGAACCAGATTCTGGGGGAGTACAAAACATTCACAAAAGTAAATATTCTTGAACTATTTTTTTCCCACCAGTTTGTGCAGTGTGTAGAGTTATTTAAGGATCTAACGCATTTGTTTGTTCTCTCAAGAATTACCCACAGAAAAAGTTCAGACTTGAGTCACACTTAAGCTGCACAAACAAACACTTGTGTCTTGACTTCCCCTCATTGACTTGAGGCTTGACTTGGACTTGGGTGTTGTGACTTGTGAGTCATAACTTGTAAACAATGTTCATTTCATGAATTTATTTATATCTCGACCCCTTGTCTGCCATAATCTGAAAACTGAAAATGAACCAAACACTGTTTACCTCAGCCCCATTTATTTTGTCCGAGGTGAATGGTTTTTGGCTCAACGCAGGGAGCTATTATGTTACACAAGGGGTTGTTAGAAATGCTAATTAACTGTGAATTTTCACATTTAGAGTGTGAGATATGTTTTTCATATTTAACATTAAGATTTAGGATCATTTAAGGCAAATCCTCCATTTTGGTGCGGGGATATCGCAGAATGCAAGTCCAGCGCCCCGGCTTAGTAACAGCCAATTTTAATTGTAGAGTGAGGCCAATTAGCATGTCTTCAAAAGATTTAGAGCTCAAAAATCCCACATTTAGAGTTTCCATTTGTAAAAGTGCAACATTTAGATTTGAGCAGAACAGCTTAAATTGTTAAGCTGTTTTTTAAACGAAACCTTATAGACTTAGATTTGGGATTTAAAGACTTGACTTGACACTGCCACTCAGACTTGACTTGGACTAGGGTTTACCCACCAAATAATACTTGGTTTTGATTGTTCAAAAAAAAAAAAAAAAAAAAGAAACAGTGTTGGTTTGAAGATATACATTTTTGTAAATCTTCAAACCATATACTTTTTTATACTTTTTCAGTTGTGCCTATGTTAAGCATATGCATACTTTTATTTCTTGTTACCTTAGTGTCTTAATTCTAGATTTTATTCTTAATTAAATTTTTCTTAATATAATTCTGCACAGACAAAAGGAGTGGTTCAGGACACATTTCACTGCATGTTATACCTGTATGACTATGCATGTGGCAAATAAAAATCTTGAATCCTAAATCTTGACTACAGTGAGGTTTCACTTAGTGCTGTGCAATGAATTTTTAGTCAAGATTAATCACATGATTTTCTAAAAGTACAGCTATATGAACAAAAATGCAGTAAAATATGGTTTACAAACACTTAAAAAAGGTGCCTTTTAAAGCATTCCTTGTACATTTCAAATGAAACATTAATATAATGAAACAAAATACAAAAGTAAATATTTCAATCGTAATTAAAAAATGTAATAACCAATAAAATAATTGTCAGCATTAGCCAAATAAAATTTAATCTTGATAATGACACGTTAACTTGCCTGGTTTTAATAAAATTGGTCAGAGTTTCGCCCAGCTACAGTCAGTTTGGACAGAATTTTGTTAGCAAGATATGCAGTTCTGCTAAGTCAAAATAGGTTTCAAACACAGTTGGGTTGGGACAGAATTTTGTCCATCTACACTGAGGTGAGGTTTTGTTGGTCTAAAGTTAAGCGGGATAGCTGGGTTCGGGTGACATATTTTTGTAATATATCTGGGTGTTGATAAAAGTTCAAGATTAAATCATTACAACAAACTTTGCCAATTCTGCCTCAACCTCCATTTTCCCCAGATTTATAGCTCCAAGTGAGAGTGAGAGTCCACAGCAGGAGTGAAGGGGGACAATATTGCTCCCTCCTACCTGTCCCTTCTTCCCCCAGTGTTGTGTCTAACCACAGGAGAAAATTGCGTCGTGTTGAGTGCCGTACTGTCCAATACCAAATGCTGCAAACAAATTCTGCTCCGTCACGCTGAGCTCTAATCCATGTTGACCTTGTATTTCCATAAAGGACCAAAAGTAGAAAGGTCCACTGCTGAACAGCACTATTATGAAGCAATTGCTATTGATGGCTACAGATGCTTACTGCATGAAAGTATACAGTATTTTATTTGCATTAGTGAATTCAGAGACATTATTTGTTTACGGTCTAATAAATCTCAAATTGAGACCCGCTGACAGGTGAGTAGAAAGGTCCAGCCATCTGATCGATAATATTTAATTACATATAGATAATTACACACCTTACAAAAAGATACATTAAATAATTGCCATCTGGTTTTTATAGGGCTATTATACAATGTTGGTTTGGTAATGCAACCATAAGAGGTCACAATTCATTGTGCCGGTCCCAAGTCCGGATAAATTCAGAGGGTTATGTCAGGAAGGGCATCCGATGTATAAACTAAGCCAAATCAAAATTTCATACTGGATCAGTCGAGGCCCGGGTTAACAACAACTGCAACTGGTGCTGTTGACCTACAGGATGCTGGTGAAAATTGGGCTACTGTTGGTCGACGAAGGAGAGGATGAAGGCGTGTGCCGAGGCAGAGAGAGAAGAGAAAAGGCAATAGTGTAGAACTGAGAGTAGGGACTTTGAATGTAGGAACTATGACAGGCAAAGCTAGGGAGCTGGTGGA
>JBBKCR010000141.1:19447946-19458779 GCA_037577295.1 Ladigesia roloffi | reverse complement strand
GGGGTGTAGCCTCATTTAGGGCAACAAACTCGTCAGGTCTAATCCAAGTCTCAGTAAGGCATAGGGTATCGAGATTCAACACCACAAGGAGAACAAAGGGCAAACCTAAAAAAAATGAACATGGGGATGAAAAAAGAGATGAAACTCCAGAGACAATGTTTGGCCAACAATGAAAGCATGTGGGGATGTAAACAAGAAACGAAACATCACAAAGATGTGGACAATGCTGGTGAACAACAACAAAAGCATGTAGGAAAGTAAACAAGAATAGAAACTACACAGTGACATGGACAACGTAGGGCAGATGTCACATTATGCAAATCAATATCTCAGTTTTCTGCCCAGTGTAAATTCAATTTGGGTTTTAACCAAGGATGTTTTTTTTATCTAGCACATCCAACTACATGTTTTGACATTCTTTTGCTATGTTTTGGAAAACCTTACAAAACATGCCCAAAGGAGATAACATGCTTGTACCTTTTCACAAACATAAGAGCGTTTTCAGTAATGACTTTCCTTTGCTAATTGCTCACTGATCCTGACTGCTTCATGAATAATCTCAGAATAGAGTGTGAACAAGGGAACCATTAACAAATGTAGTGTGACACTGTGGGTCTCTGAGGATTTTTTTCACATTTATTTACACTGTGAACATACTGCATTTCACTCGTGCCACTCTTAAAGCTACTCTGTGAGAATCCAATGGAAAATGATCAATCTGGGAACGCAAAAAGGAACAACAAAGAAGGACCAACAGCTATTGTTCTTTCATGATGATTTATTTATACATTTTGGAGTCATATTTCAAATATACTTTTCCTCTAAAATATTTCATTACATGACAGAGAATATACAACACCCAGCACTACAAGCTTCCCTCTTACTTGTGCACTTGTATATCTCAGGAAAAAAAAGAAGAAAATAATACAAATCATTCCACTCTCAGCTCTTTTGCACATAACACACAGTCTGGCCAACCCAACTACATGAACATGGTTCAGCCATGGCACCATTGTTGTATTTTTATTTTATTTTGTGATTTCAGTGATTCTCTACTCTAGCAGTGAGGCTACAATTAGCTTTCGGCACTGATCAGAAAACTGTACCTCTGTGTCCACCACATGTTTTGTGTAGTAATAAAGGACAACCTTTGTATGCTAATGTTAAATGTGTTTTAACACTTCATCTTTGTGTGAAATTATACTTTGTATTTTGCACGACAACCCTTGACTTTGTTCTTTTGAGACAATTGGAAGAACCCTCTACACGAGGACGTAAAGAAGGAAATAACGCTGAACACATAACATTATACTATTTTTCAAGGCCAAAGGTTTGTGTTTTTGGCATTTACAAACTTATTTTGGCATAATTTGAGATTTATCAATTTATCAATTAACACTCCGAATAAAAGGGTTATTAGGGGTACATATCTCTCTCTCTCTCTCTCTCTCTCTCTATATATATATATATATATATATATATATATATATTATTTGAATGCATTCTTTTTTCTGGGAGGGGGTGAAGTTTGTATCTTTAAAGCAGCCAACAAAGAAAACAAACCAGAGCACTCTTACAGATGCAGGTGAGGGGAAAATGGATGGGCTATAGTCACATGTTTATCTAAATTGCAATTTTAGTGTTCACCCTACATGTTTTCTATGCTGTTTATAGGTGAGCATATTTCTGTTGTCAGTCAGTTTGTTATATCTATATCTATCAGCCACTACTTTATTTTTTCAATATACCTTTGAACATCTGCTTATGAAATTAAGCAATATGTATCTCTAAAATTGGTTAATGACTCACCCATAAAAAATACAAATCCTTTTTTTCATGGAACTATCTGAAAGATCTTTGCAGTCCTTTAACTTTGTAGGTCAAATGCATTATATTAAAATTGTTTCACCAGTTTGTAAAGCCGAAAGACTGGGTAGCATTCATCTCTTAATGTTACACAATGAGAAACACAATAGATAAACACAAATTATGTGATTTAACAGCTGAACTAACCCACTTTAGGTTTTCTAACTGTGACCACTTCATTACTCTTCTAAAAAAGGGGAAAAACGTCTAATGTGGGTTGGTTGAACACACATTCTAAACAGAATTAGCTGAAGTCGGAGTTGCTCTTTGTTAATGCATGGAAAAAAAATCTTGAAGATACTCCCAACAGTCAGAATGCCAAGATATATACTACCATACTCCATGTTAAATGCCCAAAAGTCATCAACACCATACTTTATAATCAAAAGGAACAGCAATTATTGGAAAAAAAAGCATCTCTGTAGTACAAGCAATGTAATAATGCCAGTGAGGTCTGAAATGTGAAGCACATTTAAAAACTAGAGATTGTTCAACCTAAGATATCACAGTCATCACTGACAAAACTTTGATAGTCATTTTTGTGTTTGTGGGTGGGAGACATTTTCATTTTTGACTGTGTGTAAAGTTTTAAAAAAGCAGTAGATACAGAATGCCAATCAAATGTTAAAGTTACTAATTATGAAACAACTCATATATTGTTGCTGTGAAAACTAAACCTTCAGGTTCTGAAACTGAAACTTCTAAGGAGAACAAAATGGTTCTTAGAGAGCTCATATCACAGAACAGGTGAATATTCCTCACTATTTCACTGTAGTGTTTACTGTCAAAGTCTCATTCACTTCTCAGTCCAAACAGACCATACAAGGAATCAAAGCTATAAAAATAGCCAATTTAAAATGAATTGATTTCGTGATGTTATGGAAACCAATGCATTGCATATATCTCCCTTTTCATTCGTTTAGCCCCACCTGTACACGTTTAGGAGTGTTTCAGTGTCAGCTGCTTTTTAAAAAGTTACTCTACAGGAGGTAATTGAATAGAGCTCATTTACATATATCAGTCTTAAAAACAGTAACAAAACAGTTCTAATAGATTTTGAGATCTTGACAAATGGTGTAAAAAAGCCCCACTCAAACATATGGGGCAAAACACTGGGCTTTTATAATATAATCATGGTTTTAATTTATGGTAAATTATATTTGAGTCTATTTCTGTTGGCCCATTCATCACAAAATGTTTAGACGATGTCAAAGTCAGCTGGTGTTTTAAAATAAAAGGTGGTTTGCAAAGTAATAATCAGACATTTATGATTGAAATACTACAAAAGCAAAACTACTTCTAAAACTGGACATCAATGCGTTCAATCTTGAACCTATATTGAAGATCAAGGCATTTTGGGCAATATTTCAGTGTGGTATTGTAATGGCTCATGAGTTCATAATTTCATATTGTGTAGACAGTGATTCAGATATTCATTGTTTCAAGCTGCAATTTGGTTAGAGAGGGTGTGTTGTGAAATACATTTACCTCTTTATTCACATACCAGATTCTCTGTAGTTCATCTAATGGCAATTTAAGGCAAATGATTAATCTAAGCCTCTTTTACCTCAAAGCAATGAAACTGTCCTCCCCAACAATGAGACATATTTCAGTAGTGGAGGAAATAAGAGTTAAAAAAACAACTCAGTACAATTAGAAGAGTGCAGATAGGGAGAGAGATTCTCTCATCATGGCTCCCTGCCATTTCCTCACCCACACTGCTACAACTGTGGGTCACAGTCATTTCCATAACATTACTTTAATGCACCAGAACTGTAGCTAATACATTTCCTTCTCTCACACAGTCATACACATTGAGGAAAATCCCAGAGACACTCAGATGCACATTATGTGGTAACTCTCAATGTATATAGCCCCTCACAGCATGACCGTACTCAATTAATAAAGAGACATATCTTGTGAACATGCTAAACTATAATGTACATAAGACATTGTAGGATTCAATGAATTGATAACTTGTATGTGCTCTGAGAAATTCTGAACAGTGCTTCCATGATACCTAAATAAATATAATAAACGGGTAATAATGGCTAGGTGCTGCATGGTATAGGTATTTTGTGGTGTCTACAATAAGGAAGGAATGACATCTGGACTTAATGAAATAACTGAACAGTGATATGGAATGCAATGCAATGTAAATAAACAAAACAAACAATAAATCCACCAAAAACACACAAACACAAAGTAACAACATAAATATATAAAACATACTGAAGCTAACAAATATTGTGTTGCAACACAAATCAACTAATATTCCTTTGTAGCACAGTCGTTGCTTTTCTAAATCCAATTATTGTATTGTGAGAGTATTTCATTGTGATAAATGAATAGGATAAATGTGTGATTACATGTGCTAATAGTGAAGGCGAGTGCAGACTTAGCATCTATGGTAACAAGTAGCTTTAATATGGCTAAAGACCAATGGATGTACAGAATGGTAGACCAGATTCAACAGAACTCCAGTAGGCTTTGTTACTGCTACGTACTTGTGAAAATGACTTGAGAAACCACATTGACACCCATCACTCTACATGGAATGAGAGCAGACACAAGCAATATTGCATCTTAAGATAAATAATGAGCTGATTAAATATGGTTGTGAGCAAATTTTACAAGCAAGAGCCAAGAATGAGAAAATCCACAATAATTTTTAGACTTTCATATTTTTAAACAGTCTCAAGCTAAAGCTTGTTGCACGCTGGACTAGGATGGATTTCAGCACACTGAGTTAAAGCAAATTTATATATGATGGTATGATAGCATCTATCTAACTTTAAAATGACCATTCAACTTATTATGTGGATATTCAAGAGGCACACATGGTATCTACCACTTCCTATTTATTCCATATTGTCTGTTTTGTGCTCCTTGCGCTCCACAAAAGTCTGCATTTGTATGGTCATTCCTTCACATACGAATTAAACACCATCCATTCCACAGAGGACCTAATATAGAACCCTGATGCACCCCCTGGGAGCTTGGTCCCAACAGTTAAGACTGACCAGAAGAAATGGCTCAAGCCGTTGTCTGAATAAACAAGTGCTCAAAGCAATTCTAAACATTTTGCTAAAATGTGTGCTTTTTGCAGAATGTTTTAAATCATTATTGTAGGATAGTGTATTGCTTAATGTGAAATGTTGGTCATTAGTTAATTAAATGAAAGATGATGTCCTTTTTGTCCAGATGAGCCAGATGCTTCTTTGCTCATGAGGCTGTGCAATTATTTTCCTTATAAGGACGTACACACCACAGCTGACGAAGTGCGAAGTCCTTATATTCTGTACATTCTGTACTTGCAGCCATTGAAATACAGGGATGCATCTCTTCTGTAAGTTGCAAATCACCTCTCTGGCTTTGACTGTAGACTGTCCATACTTAAGTCCTCATAGTTTCCATGTTCCTCCTTTGGCATCTCAAGCATTGATGCCTAGTCCAGTGCCCATGAATTTAGGAATGACAATGTATCCTATACATAAGTTACACTCATACAAACACTTTAACTTATCCATAAGACGGTATGTCATTACTCCTATTTGCTTCTACTTCCAGGGTCCTAGGATATAGTGGGCAAAGGGCAGACAAGGTAACCATCCTTCGATGCACCATTCCACTAAGTTGATATATCAGCGGCAGGGCAGGAAAACGTGTTTCTTGACAAAAAAGCCAAAGGACAAGGCATACAGCAAATTGGTAGATGAATATCACACAGGAAAAACAAAAATTATTACAAAAAAGCATATAAATTTGTGCTTCTTTAATTTAACTTTATCATAGTCTGTCGCAGTCATTGTCCATTCATTTTCTGCTGTTGATACATACGTGATTTATCATATACATGTACATGTACAGATTCTGGTCCGTTCAGGTCACCCAAACTGGTCACAAGTCAAATGTGAGGTTCACTCTCATCTCGTTTCGGCCGTCATTATATTTGTTGTCGCGCTCAACCTTACATTCCGCTAATCCGTCGTGGGGATTCGCATTTCTGTGCACTTGCAGTCTAAGGAGAGAAAAGTTGCTTCGAGGGGCTTTTTTTTGGCCCCATATTTGCCCCAAACGTCTTCTCTTTCATCCGAAGAACCGGCCTCATCTTTGGTAGCAAAGTTGACACTTTGGTGTGTCGGCAACATAGAAAGGAGTGCAGAGGTAGGATGATAGGGTTATGGATAACAAACATACAGTAATATTTTAATGCAATGGAAAGGGCAAGTATGGTTGAATTAAAAATAAAAGGTTTCAGCTTTGATGTCACATTGCAGGTCAGAGAAAAGCAATAGATACTGGTTCTGAGATGATTCCGCCAAGGAGAAGATGACAGAAAAAAAGATTTTACAAACATATCTGTAACGTGTTGAGGATGATAAAGCAGAGGGAACAGGAACATATGAATAAGCCAATAAAAATGCTTAGGTGGAGGTGAGAGGAGAGGCAAGGAAAGGGAAACATCTGGGCAGTGCTGCTTGCTGCCAATGGGGGCGACCTGCGCGAGGGAGCATAAAAACGTGTAGCCCATCATCTGGACAGGAGCAGGACACAGAGGCACAAGAAGCTAAGGAGCGGCATGCTCAGAAGAACAGAATGAAGACTTTGGGCTGATCCTGGAAGCACATCTGGAAACATAAAAGCAAAGAGAAAAGGACGTTTTCAAGATACATTCTAGATACATCAATCCTTTTAACACTGTTAACTACAATTAAGATTTGACACAATGTAAAATCTGTCTAGTTCCAACTTTTCTCTTCTCCTTTAACCCTTTAAATGAATAAGGTACAATATTCAGCTTTAGTTCACTTAGTAATAATACAGTGAATGACATTTCATTTTATTTACATACTGCTTTAATCATTTTTAGACTTTACTCAGGACATCTTAGTGTTCATATACTGGGATTTTTTGCTGAGTTGTCAAAAGAACCATGTTCAGAATAGAAGAGCTTTGATACGAGAGTTGTTTCAAGTTTTGAAGAATGTCCACATTATGCAAAGGTTCTATATCTAGAGAAAAATATTTCTCCAGCCTTTAGGTTATTTGGAACTTAATTAAAGTATTAAAACGAGGTATGAGAACTCAGAATCTGGCTTAATTTCTAGTTAACCTGCTTTAGCTAGGAGGTCAGGCCCTCAGTGTCAGGACTTAAGGATAATTGTGGCTGTTCCTGCAAAGGGAAAAAAGCTAAAATGTTATGGTAATTTCTGCCTTTGTCTTAAGCCAGAATGGAATTTGCCATCTGGCCTATGCCGCAAATATTTAGAAGAGCTAATATACGTTTTTTGGTTCATCCCTTTAGTGTTGTTGCTGTCTTTTTGTTTTTGTTTATTGTTTTATTTTGCTTTCAGATTTCTGACGGAATGAGACTCGGATTAGACTCAGGTTTAGTAAAAGAGATGCCGACTCAGCTTATGGTGAAGGTGGCTTAATGTCTATCAATAATGAGCTCGTAATCACTGAACCACACATTGCATACCTGCCTATGGTGTAATGTGCACAATTTAAAGATCTGTACATACATATTTATTTCAGAACAAAATTTCATATAAAACAAACTAAATTCACATAAAATACAGTTTTTAAATGTAAATTTTACATTTCACTTATTGAAGGAACAAAATCCCACACCTCAGGCCCAGCTAGTCTTCACTGCACCCCCTACAGCTCTACCACTGGCAATGCCTACATGCAACACAAAAGCACCGCAACTCCTGAATCATAGTAGCTTTTCATTTGGTTATCCATTATTTAAGTCACACATTTTTTAACAGTGTTATAAAGGGTCCAGGCTTTGAAGTTCTTTAAAGAGAGAGAGAGAGTGAGAAGTAAATTTTGCTGCATAAAACATGTTGGATGTGTAGTGATAGATCTTTTAAAGACTTCTGAGCTGCTGTAGTATAACCGCAATAGAAGCCCAGGATGGCCGTCCGAGCCTCAGACATAATGGCTGTAAATGATGGGTTGCGGCTGGTGTCATCATCGAATGGCCACGCTTCAGTCCGTGTACAAGCAGAACAATCTAGTGAATTAAAGGCTAGAAACTGATATAACTGTGAGCTTAGGGACACGAATGGGTAGTCGGAGACCAATTAAAAGCCATTGTATTTCGGCAGTAATGATGAGTAATGACTTCCTATAAAGCTCACAGCTTTTTACGACACATAAGAAAAATGAAGTACAAACTAAATACGTTTGTATTGTTATTTAAGGGCCATATTTCATCTGTACCTTTTCATACACACATATTAGGGAGTACAGGGTACCTCAGCATGTGCACGCACACACATTTTTTTCAACCCCTTGCTCTCAGACACACATGCACAAATTGCACATACACCAATGTGCACAGAGCACATTATGCATGCAAGCTGCCAACAAAGTCAGTTTAATAAATAAAGAGTAGCTTTAAATGTACAGGATCAATATAGTTTATATCATGATGGCAGAGGAGGGTTAGGGTTGGCAGTAAATCAATAGATTTCTAATAAAGCTTCTTATTCCTCAATTTAATAAAATACAACTCAAGTGTCTGTGGTTTCTTTCCTAACATTCAAGGACCTTTGAAGGAGCTGGGAAGTTTGGCGAGTCAAAAGAAAAGAACCAGTGCCCATGTAAGTGTATATATGGGATTGAGAAGGTACTAGTTGGGACCTTATTATCATAATTTATTTCTGATGGTTATCTGCAATATAACTGCAGTTTGTATTTTTTTTCCACAGTCCAAGCATTACATGGCCACACTGGCTGATTAGCTCACTAGCTGTCAAATGCAAAAACAGACAAAGCTCCAACTCAAATAAACTCCCAGCAAACACCATTGCAGTGGTTGGTGTAATGACAACCTTGTGAAGGTGCTTTTCAAGCACTTAATTAGCTTTAAACTTAAATTGCCTCTTACATCTGTTTTATTTTACACAACTTTCCTGAAAATGCACTCTAATAGTGATGGGTTGTTCTTGAACGATTCGCTCATTTTGAACGAATCTTTAATGTGACTCGGGAACAATGAGTCATCTTGTACGAGTGTTTCGTTCAGTCTTGCTTGCACATTTGCGCTACATCCTATAGTTTCTGTATTGGAATTATTGAGTCTCAAACCTGAAGACTCGAGAAATGAACTAATCAATTCTCTTTCCAGCTCAGGCTGCATTGGTTCGCTAAATGGGCTGTCAGGTGATGATTAAACGACTGAAACCCGAAAACTTGTCAGAAAAGAGGTGAGGTGAGTGTATCATAGATTAAGGTAAACAATGAATGAAACGTTTCTGTTCCTTATAGCATTATAGTTTTGTCTTGTTTGTAGTATGCTCAACGTTTGTGTAAGCAGTAGATATGTTGGGGAAGTAACATGTAACATTTTAATGATATTTTGCTAAAATGAACAAAATGACTCGAATGACTCGAAAAAAATTTGTTCATTTTGCTGAACGAGACTCAAAGTTCCGAGTCGGTAAAATGATCCAAAATTCCCATCACTACACTCTAACATAACAATCCAGAACCCTAACCTTAAAACTAATTCTACACAACAATCTAGTCCTAATCCTAACCCTACTTTGTTCAGAATCATGATCATTTCATTGAAGGAGCGCTTCTTCATAAGGCCATCCCAAAAAGTGGGTCCCTTTGTCTTAATTCACTGCAATGAGAATGCACATCTGGTCAAACTTTTAACAAGAGCATACCTTTATTAAGCCCATTCCAAAACTGTTTTAGTTCATGCTCTTTTAAAATTAGGACAGTCAGTATATGTAGTTGGTGTAGAATGGGTAACACTGTCCTCCTTTCATTTCCCTAACCAGGCATCATGCTATGCCATTAACAGATTTTATGCAAGGCCACATTAGTCTATATCATAAAATTGAAAGTTTCTTTGCGTCTACGTAAAAGTAAAAATACACTGCAAAAACACATTAGAGCTGATATTTCTTTTAGTTGTCCCATCTTTGTTGATTATTCCATTCCTCTCTGCTGTTTACACTTAATTCTATGCAAATTATGTAAAGGCAAAACATCACAGTGATCTTTTATGCACTGATCAAAAGACAATATAGTACAGAACTCATGTGGCATAATTTAATCTATGTTTCAGAGGCTTGAATCTAAATAAAAAATGTTTCCCAGATCCCCTTTCACCCCAGCTTGGGGTCAAATGTCTTCCTTGAAAACATGAAGATGGTGGGCAAAACCGCATGAAGTGAACATGCCCTGATTTCCCCTTGGGATTAAGACAGAAGACCCTGCCCAAAGTGGAGACCTGGTCCTGCATGTTCCTGCAGGCTCCAGCCATATCTTCATCTTGCAGATTACTGCGCAACATGTAGTATCCCAATGGATCTCATCATCATAGAGGAGACATGGATGAAGGGAGGGAGAAACCAGTTGGTTTGAGGAAGGGTCCTGCAGTTACAGCTTCTTATAGCATTTTTTTAATCGATTTGTATAAATATACTTTTTAATTTCTTAGATTGCGCAAATCCCTAAAAATGTTGAAATAAATAAGGTTAGACAGGATACAAACAGCACACATTATAAAATCTTATTTGTTACATGTAGCAGTTTCCTGTGATCAGTACTGCTAATCCCGGTACAAGGATGGACAACCAATATATTTTACAGCAGCCCTGAGGAAGCCATTGGGCTGAGAAGGAAAGAGACTACAGGAGAAAGTGGGGGGAAATATAGAGGAAATGGCAGATAATTTGTCCTCTGTGGAGAAATGACAGGAGTACAGGAGAAAAAAGAAAAGCTGTTAAGAAAAGAGAAGAAGTGAGGAGAGAAAAGGAGAGAAGCAGCAGGTGATTGGTCTTCTGACTGTTATGAATGTGCAAACTCAGTATGAATCCTCAGAAAGAATGGGACAGAACATTCAATACCCACTCATGTGCGCGCACACACACACACACACACACACACACACACACACACACACACACACACACACACACACACACACAC
>JBBKCR010000141.1:19432363-19447846 GCA_037577295.1 Ladigesia roloffi | reverse complement strand
GGGAGTGTAAAGCACTTTGGTCAACGCTGTTGTTTTGAAAGTGCTCTATAAATAAAATTGATTTGATTTGATTTGATACCTCTGATAGTAAAGAAATAATATTTAGGTAGGTGGTACACGTAATTTCCATGTTAATGCCAAGTAGTTACCCTGTTTTCCAGTATTTACATTTTTTCTGCTTCCACATCAAGAACTGACAGTACACTTGGTGCCTAATACATCCCACCGCTTGACAGGTGCCATCACTCACATAACCTATTAGTGGTTTATAAAATTATGATTGGTTGGTATAACTGTACAAAATCTGTTTGCATGTGAACACATTAAAATATAAGCACATATGAACATACGGAGGCACATATTCTGACTCTCTTTAGTTTTGTCATATTGAAAAATGTATTGAAGCTTCATCTTAAACAATCACAGATTTAACTACAGAAGGCAACTGATAGTTTTCAATGTCAAACTAGGTTTCCCCGACTTTCCTGAATAGAGACTCCATGCACAAGCATTATAGTCCAAAACACTGACCATGACATCATTAAACTATGATCATAAATCATACATGGATCTTCTATGTAATTCGCAACCCCATCAGTGCTCTAATATGCCTGAACATTCCCTTCAGTGCCATTCAGCCTTGGGGATTGCTGTAGGGCAGACAGATAGGCGTTTGACTACAGTTTTCTATAGCCAATTAGCAAGGCACAAATGGCATGCCAATGATGAAGAGGTTCTGTGTTATGGCTGCAGCTGTCTGAAGAATAACAGTATAACAGTTTGTATGAGATCAGCCATTACAGATGGTAGCTAGTATGAGAGTATCAGGCACAACAGCTCTGCTGGGATTTTAATTGGGTTTAGAAATAACTGGAGATAACTTCTAAAAGTTAAAGAAGGTTTCCCTGAAACCTCCATTCCTGGAATGGAGATTACAAACTCCAAGCCATTGCAGTCCTACACCCAATGACCATGACATCATTAGACTATGGCAGGCATACAACATCTCTACTCTTGCACGTAATTTGTAGTTGCATTGGTGCGATTACCTGGTCAACATGACATCAATTGGCATTCAGCCTTGCAGTTCAGGGAAATCCACTGAGTCTTTTTTCTGACTACATTAGTTTACCCAGAACTGTCGCTGGGTTGATAAAAATTCCATTCCACTGCTATACATCACATCACATAATTAAAAAAATTATATACATACATCATTCTTGCTCTTCAACATAATTCATAGTTCCATCAGTGTCCTAATTTGGATGAGTATTCTCTCCAGTGGCATTCAGCTGTTTGCTCTACTAGCCAATTAGCAACGGGCAAATTGCATGCCTGTGATAGAGAGTTTCAGTGTTATGGCTGCAGATGTTCTAAGAATAAGAGTTTGTATAAGAACAGCCATTAAAAATGGTAGATGCGATAGTATATGGCAAAACAGCGCTGCTGGTATTTTAATGATTGAATAATGACAGGTCACTTAATTAAGGCATTATTTGTTTTAGGAGTAATATAATAAGACTTAAACTCTTCTTATTTTATGTACAACTGTATTAATCATCACTGAAAATATATAACAATGAGAAAAAGCATTTGTATCTGATCAGTCATTCCACAAGATCCTGACTAAACCTGCTGATCTGTAACTTATAGATTTTGGTCATACACAATTACTTTCTGCACAATTTTGATTGTCCAAGCTCCTCATACTAAAGTTGCAATGGAGGGAAATGTGACATGAATTGCATAATACACAGATATAAAATTATACTTCCTAATAATTAAGCTTTGTGCTATTACAGATGTAGACATATGAATATGGCAAACTTGATGTTAATTCAAACTTTATTTAGTGAATTTCAGTGGTTGTCTTTAAGGGAAAAGCATGCATACATATTTAAATACATAAATAACTATTCATAATACGCATAATGAAAATAGGAGTAACAACTCCATTATTCCTAATAATTATATTTAATCTAAGTATTCAAGCTTTTAAAACATGGCATCACTTGCAATTTATACACGGCAAGTGATGCTGGCTACCTTATCAGTGTTAATGTTGTGTAGACCCATCCAGATGGTCAGTGCACATATTTGGTAGCTGTACCTAATAAACTAGAAAATGGTGTGGTGCAGTCTGATATATTTGTAAAACCACTTGAAATGCTAATGATAGAACAGCACTAAATATGAGCCAATTTATTTCTAAAAATATCTTGCCTTTTTTCTTGATCCTGCTATCTTGTTTCTTTGCTTCTCCTCTTTTTTAACCTCATAGTTGATGTCCACTCACTACTTCCACTTTCCAAAGTGTGATTAACAAAGAGAAAGTGAGATAAACAGTGAGGTGATTCAATGGGAGTGAGACTGCTCCTGTCAAAACATTATTTTATGTTTTGAGGCTGTGCTTTTTAGCACTAGCATAGCATGTCTAGTGTCAGACCCTGTTATTGCACTGTTAATGGAGGGTTTGTTTATGTTCAGTATGAAATGTCCATTACAGAGCATTACAGGTGGCAGAGGTAGCATAGGGCTATTTTTCATGTGGCTAATTTGGGACATTGTTAATACTTGGCTCACCTAGCTACCGCTAAGCTTAACCCTCACACTGCTAATGGCTACGTCTGAGTATCCACAGGATGTCCGGAGTAATGAGGGCTTAGGCAGCTGTGTCTCCCTCTCAACTGAGCATCTGTGCCCACCACGCAGCCCACATGCCAACACTAAATCTAATCATTAGCAGATTATGCACACGGTGCAAGCGATCAGCCAAATCTAGTCCCTGGCAGAATAGAGCGAGCTTCTCAGAATGATCAAAGATGCTAACAAAATGATCAGAGATAGGCTTGTTTTGTGATTTAATTGGACATTCTTAAATAACTGTTCATCCAACTGAAAATAGTTTGGTTCATGTGGGATGGAGTCCTAAATACACAATTGTTCCTTAGGGAACGGAAACCACAGTAGAAATAATGTTGGTCTTGTGGGCTCCAAATAAGCTTATTGTCTATTGCTGTAGTCACACCTGAAATTTTGGACCAAAATACTTTCTGTCTGAGGCTTATTCATCCCAAAACATATCAAACTTTCAGTTCCAAATCTGACAAGAACCTAGTCAAATGTGACATGAGCAGTTGGGTCCTACTGGGTTCTAATTTGTAAATGTAAATAGGGAGAAGTTATTATATGAGGTACTAATGTGTTCAAATAAGTAGCCTAAGTAGCAATATCCACAACATGCAATTTGTCATATGGCAATTTTTGAGCATTCTTAAGTTTTCTTTTAGACAACAACAGAGCAACGTATAGCATAAATTCAGAACTATATATTGCACATTTTGAAGCCTGTGGCTAATAATATGGTGCAGCTAATGCATTTTTTTTTTTTTCACCAGAGCAGGTGACAGACACGGATTTGCGGACGGACCTTTGAGGAAGCAACACATTTTATAAACTTGTTTCGGGTTGATATGTTTTATGCGCATTTGTGACGAGTGTTTAGGCAGCTTAAACTCCCAGGGGGCGAGCTCCAGTGAGTCTGAGGGCAGGCACGGACCCCTAAAGCCCCCATGACGAAGATAAGACGAGGAAGATGAAGATGGCCAACAATGATTTTCCTGGTAGCTACAGTAAATATATATACGGTCGTTGGGAGATAGAATGTTGTTCCTGCACTGTTCAGTAAAAAAGCAGAGGCAACATAATGTGTGTTACTGATGTGTAAGTATACTTAAATGGAGCTGCGTTACACACACTGTTCGAAGAATAAAACCATGTGCAATATGTATTTGTTTATGTTACCCAAATATTTAAAAGTAAAAAAAAAAATCTGTGTAGATATCTCATATTACAACATGAGACATATGCAGATTATAATCCGGTGTGGTTTATACTATTACAAAATTAATTTTCTTTCTCAAAATAGAGCATAGGGCTTTTAATCAGGTGCACTTTGTAGTCCGGACTTTACTGTAGTATGTTTTGTGTACACTCTAATTATTCCTCATCTATTCCTCATTACACATTAAAACCATATTTCCATTCACTATGACCAATAATCATAATCTCTAGCTGGATAAACAAGCATGTGTACATTTCAGTTTGGAATAATGTATTTCAAGTCAAACAAAGTTTGTTTTGACTGTCAAGATGCAATCTTTTCATGCTATTGCAAAGAGTACACTGCAAATTGATATACAACTGTGTTGTTTATATTCATATTCACAGTTGTAGCCTGAGTACAAGTTAGAATTATGAAGCTATACTAAAAAGTGCAGACTTTTCTCAGGTTTCCTGACAGAAATTACATGAAGCATTAGACCCAGACATCACATTTTCAGAGGGCCCAAAAATCCTAATGGCACCTCTGCTCAAATTTTTTGAGATACAATATTAGCTAAATCAGTTATATAGCATGTATAAACTCTATCTGGTATCAACACTTTTGTTCCTTGATGGTGTGTGTGTGTGGGGGTTTGTGGGGGGGCTTTCAGTGTGAGTAATATGTACCTGTGTGTGCACTTTGTGATGTGTACCTGTGAGTGCACTTCATGCGAGAGAGAACCCTGGGGTGATTTTGATCATGATGAATGTGCTTCGTCTTTCAATTATAATTTTCATTAAGGATCTGCTGTCTGCTCTCAGTCTCTTAAATAGCAATGGAATTAATAAAACATATCCCTTGAAATAAGCAGCGCAGGCCCGGAGCAGGAAGTGTGAGTGGTTTTTCAAAAGGCTGAGAATACGGGAAGCATGAGTGTTAACCCTGCAGCCTCGGCCCAACAGCTCAGACTGGCTGGTGAGTGGCACATGGCAGATAATTAGATCGCAGGATCTCTGAATGAAGTGGCATTAAAAGCAAAGGGTGAAACCAAAAATGACAAGAGGTAGAGAAAGGAAAAAAATAATGTGTCTGAAATTAACAAACTGTAATAGGGCTGCCTATGAACTGCATGTGTGGCAGGTCTTAAAAGCGCAGATAAACAGAATCTGTCAACAACCCTTGAGGCAAAAAAAAAGGCAAAAAATATATAAATTTGGGTCTTTCTCAGTAAGCATTTTAAAGAAGTGTAACCGTATTATAGTATGCACTGCATAAGGTATATTTTGTGCAAAAAACTTATCAGATCCTGAGGTGAAATAATGTAAATATTCTTCAAGGAAATGATGCTCGTGCCTCGACCTGCCTACTGTCTACTGCACTATAGCACACACACTTTCACCAGAATCACCCGTTTACTATGTAGGGTGCTGGAGTAATGTGGTCAAGGATCAGTACACAGGTGCCTAAATCCCACTGTAGACCCCACGTATGACCACAATGCATAATTCAATCCTAGATGGTTCAGTTTGTTCGTATCCTTTTTTCATTAAAGCATGGGTTTACTGCAGAATGAAAAAAATACCATCAATACAATAAGCCAATCTTGGTTGGGGTAAATTATAAGGAGTTATTGGCACTTACAGACTCAAATACTGTCTGTTCAAATATGAAATGTAATACATGTTTGAATACATAATAGTAAAAAAACTATACATTTTATGTGAGGAAGGGAATGTTTATGTTATAGCAGATTATAATTGTTACTTTTGAGGTTAAAAAAAGAAGCTTTTGCTTATTATAGTCAATCAAGCTAATTTGATTCACATGGTACATGTATATGAATACATAGCTTGACATTCAGCCATTAGAGCCATAAATCAGACACACTTTGTGTGTAGGTGTTTGTGTGTGTGTGTGTGTGTGTGTGTGTGTGTGTGTGTGTGTGTGTGTGTGTTGACATGGATGGAAGATCTACTCAGTGGATATAGCAGTGTGATGGAGCACTGTATGATGAAGAGTTAACAAAATGACTGATAGCATTCTGGGTCCCTGTAAATCAGGCAATGACCTTGCATGATCCTGTCATCAGGCAGTTTACACACATACACACATACTTGAGTCCATGTACTTCACCTCACACACAATTCTTGAAAAGATCATTGAACCATTGAAACCTCTGCAAGCAGTATGACTACTTTCCTTCAGAATCCCACTAAAAGGCCTCATGAAGAAACTGAAACTAAACAAGAGGAAGTCTGATATTAGGGGTAGATACGGATATGGTATTCAGATAGTTTCAGAAACTGAAACTAAACAAGACGAAGTCTGAGGTATATATATATATATATATATATATGTATTAGTGGTAGATACGGATATGGTTTTCAGATTGGCTCTAATAAAGTGTTTTTCACAAATACCATATTCGGAGAAATACTTTTAGGACCCACCAACCACATATATTGCCAGCAACATGCCTTGTGAAACAATATATATATAATTTTTGCTTTCATACAAACTAACTCTACAGTGCTTTGAACATATTATAAAACTACCAACATCATCAGTCAACCCTGCAGAACTGGTGAGCTTTATTAGTGGCTTCAGTGCCATTTAGAAGGGAAATGTATGGTGGATTAAATAGATAATTAAACAAAAATGTATATATTTTTCCAATGAAACATAGTGTGGTAGAATCTATTTCACAGATGAATAAGGCATGTTGCTGGTTACAAAACTCCTGAGATCTACAGATGAAAAAAAAAAGATCTACAGATGGGTTCTACATGTTTACTTTGTTTCCATATTTATCCATATTCCATATATTTTTTTCCATTTTCTGCCAGTCAGCAGATGTCTATGCTGGCTAGCATCACTCACAATTGTGGTAGTAGAGAGCAAGACCTGAGCTTACAGGGGTACTGGTCTACAACTGAACACAGTTTCATTACAAATAATATTATAAGCATAACAATATGAGTGAACATTTCTAAATATTTACCATGGACTGTTATTGCAAAGCCTCTATTGATTATATCACGCCTACCTGAGAGTGATCTGAACATGTAATTCAAACAAAGAGATTACATTTACAAAAGGGTGTAACATTCACTTCAAATGTTGGATAGTTAACTAAAATAGTACACAATCCTAATTGTACTGGTCAGAACTTCCTTTGTTTCCAGTTCAGAATTGAGAATTTTGCATTTCAGGTTAAAATAAAGAAACCAGTTGCCCAATGATTGATCCAGATGTCCAGTGTGGCCTCAGATATCAAAGTAGAGTGATGCACATTTTTGAATCCTATCTTCCAATTTGATGTGTTGTGAAGTGTTTCTAGATGCACAGCAGGACAAGGAGATGTGTGTCCTACCACATATTTCAAATACTTGCCTATAAAATGTAAATACATGCATACATTCAACTATAACAAGCCAACATTTTCAGCATCAATCATCACCTATTGCAAAAACATGCCCACAGAAGGCTGATAATGTGACATTTCTCAGAAAGCATACCGGCACCCCTAGAACATTTCACAGAACAAAATCCTATGGGATGTGACTCAAATTAAGCCCTAAGCCCACCCACATATGTGCTAGTTCTGAAGAGGAGGCTCCGGCATATGCCCTTAATATATACACATGCTCAGTCAGTGTGATGGAACTTGCTGAGAGTGAACAGAGGTGGCTGATGAGTTGACAGACGTGGGAGGAGGCGGAGACCGCAATAGTGACAAACACTCTTCCCACTTTTCTGCCAAGCCCCCGACTGTGCGACTGAGTGTTTGTGTGTGTGTTTGTCTCCCGTGGCTTGCAGGAACGGCATTAGTGTGGCAGATGTGTGACAGATGTCCTACTCCGGTATGGCCTCCTTTCTTAGAAGGTGCCAAATAGCAAAAGACAATTACACACACACACACACACTCATACACAAAACACATAGCTGACACAGAACACAGGGACAAGACAGATGTCACTTTAAGTTGGAGCTCTTTGGTTTTTACACTCAAAATAACTTATTCATCTCACTCTCTCTACGTCTCTCTCACTCACTCACACTCTCTCTGTTGTGGTGGTGTGAGACTGACCGATATGTTTGCCGTTCATATGGTAGAAGAAGGAGATACAGTGTGGCACTCTGCCGGAACCGGAGGGGCCTCTGGTTGCCGTGATGTTATACCATGGGGACAGGAGACGAGCTTTATCTCCCTTCTGTCGTGGCCGTGAAGTCTCTATGTACATGTAATAACCTTTAATAGAGACAGAGATGATAAAAGAAATACATCAAAGCAGAAGTCTTGGACCAACCATCAAAGAGCATGCTGAATGGAACTGTAGACTATTTTGTGCCTACATACGATAAATGAATGTGGCATTGCTTTTGGCAGTAGAAACAGCTGATATGTTTTATATCACATAAGCACACTTTTGTCTGATTTATTAAAATAATACCACAATATCACACACTCGTTTGGAATCATTTGCATAAGACCATTTCTGGATATTTATATAATCATAATATCTATGTTTAAAAAGGCCCATATCGGGAAAATATCCGTGAAATATGCCCAATATTCATCAATTTACATAGAAACTTTGCCCGTTTAGAATATTACATTTTGTGATGTCATGGGATCCAGCAGGTTTACAGTCTACAGGTGTTCATCCCATTCATGTTCAGGTTTTGTATTTCCCAAATGTCAGCGGTAGTCCTGCTGTGATCCGTTTCTGTTAGAGGACGCAGTAGAGGAGCATACGACATTATCATATGAGCATACCTTCTTTTGTCCCGCTCCTATCCATATCAGGACCGGTGTTGACAGAGCGCTTCGGGTTTTGACTCAGATGGTTTTGTCGCGTCCAATCAAACACATCACTGCGGTCCTGCGAGAAGCTACATATCTGCACATCCTCAAAGCCACAGACATGATCTGGAAGATAGTGAGAGTAAAACACGGAGGTAGAGTGAGAAAGAGAGAGAGAGAGAGAGAGAGAGAGAGAGAGAGAGAGAAATAATGTGGGTGCTAATCTCTAAATACGAGTACAAGCGAGAATTAAAAGTGTGTGAGTGGCCTGGGGCATTTCAGGAAGAGTGGGGGAAAAAAAGGCTGGAAATGGAAAGTGCGGGAGGCTGAGAGCAGACCCAATAGCTGCAGCAAATGAAGAGAGATATGATATCCATTTTATTCTTTTATATTACTCTCTTACACACTGCATTAAACCTGATTAGCATGTGTAAAAGGCCTTCTCACATTTATATTCTCGCTGTTATATTGTGGAGAAGCCGTATTTTCCATCGCCCATTTTCTAAATACCTTTTGCCTATTGGAAAATGAAGAAAAACCACCAACCATGAGGAAATGACTCACGATACAGCGATATTACTTTGATACAGCTAATTACTTTGTGCTTCAAGCATTCACGCCTTCTGCAGCTGTTTAGGCTCCATTTTTTAAACAGAAACAGGATTATTTATGTGCCGGAGGTTCAAAATAATCCACAACGACAATTCATATCACACCATGCTCCATCTCACCTCTTCAATTTGCTCCGTTGGCCTTCGATCTGTTTTAATCTGTACTTTTTAATTGTGGCACTTTGGCATAGCTATGTGAGTTGGCTGCCAGTGGAGCCTGTGCTGAATTTAATTGAACTGAACTGGAAACCTGAGCGAGCAGGGGGTGGTGGTATGCATGTGTGTGTTTGTGTGTGTGTGTGTGGGGGGGGTATGAAAACAGTATGAAAAGGAAAGACAAAATGATCCATCTTACCTGAAGGTCTTGGGTAAGTGTAGGCTGTAAAGAGAACACCACAAAACACAAGAGTTTAAGAAAGCACCTTTAACCCATTCAGTGTGATGTACTGTAAAAGATTCACTTTATAATGCCATGTAACTCAAGCGTCATATTTCAGAAAAACTAAATCAGGATAATTGGGACCTTCAGCTTGGATAAGACTAAATCACCTGCGCAAAAATGCTAACTGATGCTAGTGCCCTAGTAGCATTTCTCTTGGCATGTTAGTGCTAAGCTAATGCTAGTGTAAATGAACATTATTTGACCACAGACATTTGTCAAAATTGCTCGTCAGAAATATTCCGTAAGTTTAAACTTCATTTCATTCTAAAAAAGGGAAACTCTATTTGTGACACATTTAAGAGGTTTTGAGCCCAGTGGTGCAAATCACACAAAAATGTGTAACAGCAACATGTAGCAAAAATGACAGAGTTTTAATTGAACACTGGCTGGCTACAGACACACCTGATTTATTTTGAAAATAATATGTGAAATATGAAAATATTAATGGTGATATTTGGAACAGTATCACCTTCACAATAACTAATGACCATACACTGAATTCTCCTGTCAGTACTCATCAACACTTACAGATTGTTAAACTACATTTGGGCCAGAGTAGCTCCAATATATGCTGTTTAATAATATTAATATCTTAGACAAAAATAACATTATTCAGCCGGATATGAAGCAAATTGTAAAATGCATTATAGCATGCATTTAACTTAGCAGGATAATTTATGCTAAACACTTTACATATAAATGTAGTATCCAAAAACGCAAACCTTTTATTGACAATTGATAAAGAAACTCCTTCATAAAGTACTTTCTGCATCAATTGCCATGGCAGCAAACCCTTCCTCCTAAAATTCTACAACATCAGTTAGCATAATCTGTTCTTTTACAGAATGTGACTGAAAGAGTCCCTTTGGAAATATCCAATCAGCAGCGCTAGTGTTCACGGGGCTAATTCTTGTTTTTAAGTGAAACAAGAACACAAAGAGGCGTTTTAATTTCTGAGCATGTTTTAGAGGGGAGAGCCATGGCTTTCCTTCACTGGCATATTTAACAGGAGCCCTGAGGAGCAATTCAGAAGCATCCATATTGTACATTAACAAATTGCATGTCATTAACTTCAGCACATTTTCCCCACTGCAGCCTACAAGAGCTCCATGCTTGGCTGCTAATGTTCAGAACTAATGAAGTGAGCTGATGTTCAGGGAATACAGAGAAAATGAGCTAAGCTCTATCAGTATTTACAAACAGTGTCAGAACTTTAACGAAGGTACTTAATATGTACAATATCCATCAAAAGTGCACATGTCCAAGGGGTTCCATTTACGGCATTTATCAGACACTTATGTCCAAAGCGACTCCCATTCCCCAACTACAGTGGAGCAGCTTGGGATTAAGGGTCTTGCTCAGGGATCCAGTGGTGGTGCTGAAGGTAGGAGTCGAACCAGGATCTCATGGTCCAGAGGCAAGTATCCTACCCACTCAGCTACCTCCACTTCCTTCATATATGTTTATTTTTTATGTTGAAAATTAGGAATAACTACTTATACATTGACCATGTATCTTCTCTTTTAGTTTATTCAGAACAACATCTCTTTAACTTAAATTAATTCATAGGCATTGGCGCTATTTAAACATTTTAGAATTAAAGTTAAATGGGACTCATATTCTTGATATCAAACAATTTTATTCCTGAATTTAGGAACCATGATTTCTACAAAACACAGAGTTCAGTTCTGCTGTTTGGGCTTGGCGGAATCATGTTGTTGAAATACTGTGAAAGTGGTAACAAGTGGCCGGATGCTGTGAATAACCCAAGCTCTGACTAAATAACCGCATTGGATACAATGAGAACATGTTTTCAAGATGTCAAGCCTGAAGATTTCAAGGCTGATTTAAGGTTTTTTCTTGAACACTATCAACAGAAACTTGACCAAACGGCTACAGGATGTCTTTTCTGTGCAGAAAACATTCGCAAAGATGTCTGTTTCCCTTTAAACACTGAAGCCTTTCCATTTCAAATTATGGCTAAAACAATGAAAAATACATATTAAACCAACTATTTATGAGTGATACTGTATTCACATTAAGCAGTGTGTCGGAGCATCTTTTATCTGGTGGGGTTCTTTTCCATCATCCTGGTTACTTTGTGCCAAACGTGTTACAGTCAAATACTCCTACTGACTTACGTTCAGAGTACTGGATAGTTCGTGTAACGGTGTCTCCGGTGCCAAAAGTGGTGATGGGTGTGAGCCCCACGTCATACGACAGAGGAATCCGCAGGTCCATTATTATGTAGGACATCAGCACACCTTTCATTGGCTCTCTGGTGGTGATTTGCTTAGACAGCACTTTCTGGCCCATCTGCATTAACAAAGAAACAAAACACTGGTTTTCATAATTATCTAAATAAATTGTTAGTCAGTGCTGCAGCTGTCGGAGTTCTTGCTGGCCGTCATAACGTTATCACGTTGCAATTTCATTTTCTTTCTGTCTAGTGAAAAAACTAATAAACATTATAGTAAACACAATAACTAATATGGAAGTACTCACTCAAATCAGTTGGTCCAAAATGCATTACACTTATCATTTCATTTAATACAGATACCTGGTCAAATGTTGGATTGTAGTTAAAAATCCTTCAAAGAGAATTTGTCCACTCTCTTTCTAGTGTATTTTTGCTAGTTTTACTGATTTATTTATTCTAATATGTTAGAACTTGGACACCAAAGATTGCTCTCTGTAGAAGAAGTGTGCTTATGTTTACTTTTTATTAAATCTTTGTGCACAAACACATACACACACAAACACACACATATATGGAGCCATACAGACCCTAGTTTTCTACATTAAAAGGCAAATGACATTCATGGCTCAGTAAATTACATGTTATTCATGGTACTTTGTTCTGTTTTTGAAGGCACATTTGCTTAAAGGAGAAAGAAACAGACATTTCCATTAAAACCTGATCTATTATTCAGAATCATTATTAATACTCAACGGCAGTAAAAAGGAACACAGTGACAAGAAGTGTAGACCCACAGCACCAGTTTAATTCATTTAATTTCACACTACACTGACTGTTATAGCTTTTGAGAGTAACCATGAAAGCAACAAGCTGCACAAAACGTCATTTTAGAAATGTTTAGCTTAGAAGGTCAGCTAGATAAGTTGGATTGCTGGTCAGGCGCCAGCAATGTTTTTAATGTTATTAATCAATTCCCTACAACTAGTGAGTAATGTTAGCTGGCTAGACTAGCTATATAGCAAAGTTCAAGTAAATCTGGGGAGGACTCAGCAATATTAAAAAACATACAAGGAAACAAACAAAAAATGCAAACATTTAAACCCTATGTGAGGAACATCCAGGGTAGCTGCTTTCTGGTTCACCACTACGTTCAAGTAATACCTTTACTTTTTTTTTTTTCTTCTTTTCACCTAGAAACTAAAGTTGTCCTAACATCTATATAAGACTACATACTATAGATGTTTGGCAAAGGGTGTGCAAACATTTACATTAGATTTCATATTTAGAATGATATTTTTTGGTTGCGTGAACAGTTAGACTGAGCAAAGATAGATTTTCCCCTATAATTACAATTAATTAACGAATATTCTTTGTGTTGCTCCAACAGCTGTATATATTTTTGTGTTTTATACCTTAACTGAAATTCCCGCTAGTGATCACAAAGCCTTATTTTTTGCAGAAATGTTTGTTATTGTTTGATTTTAAAACAAAAGTTAAAATACCAGAAGTGCAGACTCAAGCTTGTTGCTGGAGAATGTAAATTGCATGTTAATGAAACACCATTCAAGCACAACATAAAAGCCTTTGACAGGTGAAGTCAAGAACATTGATTATATTCTAGATCAGGGGTGGGCAAATCCGGTCCTGGAGGGTCAGTGTCCAGCAGAGTTTGATGGTAGTCTTCCTCAAACACATTCACTAAACCTGACAAGTAACTGGCAAGTTGAACCAGGTGATTCTGAGGAGGGAAATCACCAAAATGTGCTGGACTACGGCCCTCCAGGACCGGAGTTGCCCACTCCTGCTCTAGATTGTGTCTGCCAAAGTGCGGGAGATATTAGGCAGCAGTTGGACAGTGAGTTGTAAAAGCTGATGTGCCTGAGGTAGGGAGTTTAAGGATCAGAGTGACTGGGATAACCATGATGTTCAGCGGGTATAAGGGGTTAGAACAATTGGTCTAAGATAGTCTTAGGTGGGGAGCACAGGCTAGCCCATCTGATCTTATTCACCAGAAGAAATACTGTAATTTGTGCTCCAATAATTTACTGAAAAAGTTGCTGTCTATGATAGAAAGCTATCAGAACACACCGTGCATCACAGCTTCCTGTGTAAACCAGTCAGACTGCCCCTGTTGACCACTTTCCACCATTAAAAGATCCCACAATAGGCACTCGAAGATACCACTTTATGATAAGACGACTCTTATAAAGGGTTTTTACATTATTTTGTTGTTTATTATGTTATAAACAGTTTAAAAATCATTAATAAGCAGTAATAAACAAGTCATGCAGGCTCACTATTTGGCAATATCCAGCTAAAACAACCTACTCACTAATCATTTATAAACCCTATTTAACAATTGCCTATTTATAAAGCATTTCTGCGTTGACATTACTGGTAAAAGTGTCTCTATAATGAGTTTGAGCATGACCAATGCTCTTCTCTCATGTTTGCTGGTTTTGGACAGTTTAAATTAAAAATAAAATTCTCATAGAGTTTTTGAATGGACTAAACTGATCTTTTATACAGAAATATTCAGCGGAGGGGTAAGAGTATGTAGCATGCACTGTAATGGTACTCATTTTTAACTTCTCTTTTTATTTGAGGATCTGTTAGTTAGCTTTAAACTCTGAAAATGACCACAAACCCTCCTCTGAACACAAAACCCTGTATCATATTACACTCTGATGGTCGCATTACAAAGAGGAAATAAAAATATGTGCTACTTCTTTCCTCTCCACACCCTCTTCTCCTTGTCTCTGTTCTCCAAAGCCAGAGCAAGGGTAGAGAACAGAGGAAGACAGAGTGTTTGCATTGTTAACCTTGCTGGTTGAGGTCAAACACATTTGTTATGCGTCTAATTAGGCCTAGCAATAAAAGACCCTGTTCCTAGGTCCATTGCTAACACATTAGCAATGTTGTGCCACTCCCCACAACAAAAGTACACAGCCTACACCCGTCACAGCTCACACCGTGGTCACACATACACTCACACACTCGCTCAACACTGCGCTGTGTGTAATAAGCCTGGTCACTTTTGCTAATTACATTAATTACAAATTGCTTTCTCTTTTCAAATCACCGGTCCACACTTTTTCTTTTTCTGTCCATCCTCTCTCTTGAATTTTACAAAAGCATCTGTTTTTACATTTGAACAAAATTCTTATTGTCTCTTTCGCTCATTTACTTCCTTTCCCCCACTCTTTTTTTTCTTTAGATATTCTATGATCTCTCTCTTTGTCACTCCCCGATCTCACCATCTCTCTCTTTCTTTCTCTCTCTCTCTCTCTCTCTATCTCTCTTTCCCTCTCTATCTCTTTCTCTCTCTCTCTTTCCCCCTCCCTTTCTTTCTCTCTCTCTCTCTTTCCCTTTCCCTCTTTCCCTCTCTCTCTCTCTCTCTCTTCCCCTCTCTCTCTGTCCCTCTTTCCCCCTCTCTCTCTCCCTCCTCCCCCCCTCTCTCTCTTTCCCTCTCCCTCTCTCTCTCTCTCTCTTTCTCTCTCTCTCTCTCTCTCTCCCTCTCTTTCTCTTTCTATCTCTTTCTCTCTCTCTCTCTCTCTCTCTCTCTCTCTCTCTCTCTCTCTCTCTTTCTCTCTCTCT
>JBBKCR010000141.1:19349816-19365132 GCA_037577295.1 Ladigesia roloffi | reverse complement strand
GAGATAGAGAGAGAGAGAGAGAGAGAGAGAGAGAGAGAGAGAGAGAGAGAGAGAGAGAGAGAGAGAGAGAGAGAGACTGACACACATGATACTTTACATTATATGCAATTTTAGGCATTGGGTCCATTGGTTTCTGTGTCCAGAATCACCTCCTGCACCACGTAAGCCAGAAATGAAAGAAAAAGGAGGCATTTAATAGCTACCAGCATGCTCTGTCCTCTCTTCACATGCACATCCTGAAAATGTGTGCACAGCTGTTGAATACCAACACCACTGGTGGTTGAGAAGGTGGTACATATTTAATGAATTGGGTACAGAATAAAATAGCAAGTCCTTCTTTATCATATTACTATAGCAGAGATTGGACCCCAATTTTCAACACCTTAAGGCAAATACATATAAGCAGATATTTTAGACATTTAACATGGAATTCATAAAGAGGCTCAGATAACTAACCTGATTTAATGTCTTACTATTACATGCATTCTTTAGAAATCTTGTTTGTGAGACATATCAGTTCCACACTTCTAAATATGTTGTGGTAAAAAAGCATTTTGTATCAATTTGTGTAATGTGGGAAAAACTTACTGTCTACAGAATTGATCACAAATATTAGAAAATATGTTATAGGAAAATAATCCAATGGACTTCTTCTGTAAATATTTGGTATATGCACTAATAATAAATAAGTCCTAATTTGTGATATCACTAGTTAATCAGCATAATGTGCATAATGTGTGATGTTCTTCAGGAGATTACTTTATTACTAATACAACTAACAAATATCTGTCCATGATTAATGAAATACTATATTCAGTGTCACTACTGTTAACATGAGGCATTACCTGGACCCTACAGAGGTTGAACAGTTAAACCAACCATTCCAAGATGGCACATCAGTGCGTGCCATTGCTAGAAGATTTGCTGTGTCTCCCAGCACAGTCTCAAGGGCATGGAGGAGATTCCAAGGGACAGACAGTTACTCTAAGAGCACGGATAGGGCAATAGAAGGTCCTTAACCCATTAGCAGGAACAGTATCTGCTCCTTTTTGCAAGTAGGAACAGGATGAGCGCCCCTTCATAAGGGTTCACTGAGGGCCCGACGACCTCTAGTGGGCCCTGTGCTCACTGCCCGGCACCATGAATCTCAATTAGCATTCGCCATAGAACACCAGAATGGGCAAGTTTGACACTAGCGCCCTGTGCTTTTCAGAAATGAGAGCAAGTTCACCCTGAGCACATGTAACAGATGTGAAAAAATTGGAAGTAGCCATAGAGAACATTATGCTACCTGTAACATTGTTTTGGTGGGTCGGGGATGGTCTGGGGAGGCTTAGCCAAGGACGGACGCACAGATCTCAACAAGAAACATAATGCAGTCCTGGTTGCTCCTGGTGCACGACAATGCCTGGCCTCATGTGTAGAGTGTATGCCGGCAGTTCCTGGAGGCTAAAGGAATTGATACCATTGACCGGCCCCCATGCTTGCCAGAACTAAATCCAATAGAACACCACTGGGACATTAAGTTTCGGTACATCCGACACAGCCTGATTGCACCTCTGACTGTCCAGAAGATCAGTGATGCCCTGGTGCAGATAGGGGAGGAGATCCCCCAGGACACCATTCATCTTCTCATTAGGTGCATGTCCTGATGTTGTCAGGTATGCATACAAGCACATGCGGTCCATACAAACTACCATTTTGAGTTGCTGCAATTACATTTCAGCAAAATAGACTAGTCTGTCGCATCATTTTTTTTACTGAGTTTACTGGGATGTCTTTGAATTTAATTGTAGGTTTATATCATTTTCATTTCCATGATACATTGTGGCATCCTTTAACAAACCACCTAGCTCATATCAGTATATATATCCAACATGATTTGTGTTACCCTGCTGAGATCTGAGATTGATCATGTTTAGCTAATTATGACAAAAAGCTAATAGGTGCCTTATAGACTCCAAAATGTTACTAATATTACTTATTACTCATAAATATTTTTGATGATTTCACATTTGAAGATATTTTTTTTTGTAGTGCGGGAGTTGGAATGTGCGGATGAGAGACTGAATCACGAACTACGAATAATTGATCATGCTGGGTGGGGGTGGGGTGGGGGAGTTGGGTGACATTGTGAACACT
Source organism: Ladigesia roloffi (assembly GCA_037577295.1). Lineage (NCBI taxonomy): Eukaryota > Metazoa > Chordata > Actinopteri > Characiformes > Alestidae > Ladigesia > Ladigesia roloffi. The sequence continues at coordinate 19,362,990 of JBBKCR010000141.1, read as the reverse complement.
AACAGCTCATAATTGAGCACTGATTAAAGACTAAGTTGGCTCTGTAAGTATTAACACATTGAGGAGGAGGGGGATGTAATCTGAGCCCTGGCTCTTAGACATAATTACCAGCAATCTCATCAGACGCCTCCTCCTCCTTGCCATCTCACCCGTCTCCTACTAAATCAGTCGGATATATCTGAGTTCTATTGCATTAGCAAATGAATCACTGGACCACAGAAATGTCCTCTACTGACAATCATGATAGCCATTATAAACACACCCACAGTCTCGGTGCAGAAGCTGATAGCCACACTCACATGCGCGTCTGTACAGTCTAAAACACTCAAGCCATTATTACAGCTGCAATTTACTCTCTCACTCGCCATCATCACCCGAAACAAATTGTTCTGCCTCAGTAGAAACACTTGTAGGAAAGAGGTTGGAGAAATATTAGACTAATTGGAGGACAAGAGACGCATTAGGTGGGAGTGCAGGGAGAGTGTGTTGTTAAACACTAAATGGAGATCCAGTATCTGAATGGATTACCTCTGCATGGCCGGTCAACCTTTGCATTTTAGAAAGTCCAGCTTGTTCGTGGTGCTTCAGATCTTGGAGGGATTGAACAAAGATTGGACAGTAATACCACATCTGTCTGAATTCTTAATGGTTTTCAATTGTTTTTTTTAGTTAAAGTATAGAGCCAAATTGTAACGGTGAGTGTGTTGAGAGGGAAAAGACCACAGTTTGTTTCTAGTGTGCATCATAGACAAAATACCATATTATTATTGTACTGCTACATTTTGCGATTGCTATTTATATTAATACACTGGAAACATGGTCACATGGTTAAAATGGCCCTGCAGTCATTTTGACCAAATGTATTTATGCCTTTTTGTCCACTCTTCTTTTTACACTTTATCTGTGTACAAGGAATAAAACGTCCCAAGGAGTCTGGAGTTTTTTCATATACTAACTATTTTTTACTTCAACTCATATAATAATATACTCCATACATCCAATTGTAATATTTGATGCCCTAGTGGACACTTTGTGCCAATTGAAACCAATAAAAAGTTCTAAAGTCCTTTTTATTTACATTGTTAAATCACACAGTTTAGGTTAAAATGATTTCATTCTAAAAAAAAATTCCAGATTATATAATTTATCTATTTTTGGCCAGGCGAGTAAATTTATATAATCACTTTATTTCCCAGTAGGGGAGTATGATGGCTTACTGCACTTCAGTGGAACAAATGAATGACACATTTGTGACATAGGTGTAATCTTAAGGATGTCAAATAATGATTTCAGTGTTGTTGTTAATTAGTTACATATTTCAGACTTTCAGTTTTGGCCCCAGCAGCACTGAGAATAGAGAAATGGCTGTTTTTGAGGTTCTTTACTAATAAGTTAATTGTGCAAACAAACTGATATTTGAAGGATTAAAAAAACAAAGGACTATATATTTGATATTTATAACAAGAACGGATGTTAGTTACAAACTTTATGTAGTAAAAATTGCAAAAAAAATACATAAAAATATAGAACATGTATGAATAAATATATGGCCATTATATAAAATATGGCTGAAAAAAACGACATAATCTGGAAGAAAACACTAAAAACTACATTTCTCAAGTTTTGACTTTAGAATGAAAGTGTTTTAACACTAATAACAATTTTTAACAGAGTAAATAACAAGCAATGAAAAATGTAGTTTTCATGGCTTTCAATTGGCCACAAGTGTCCACGAGGGCGTTGAGTGTAGAGTAAAAACGAGGAGGGCCAGAGGATTAATGCATTATTTTACCCAAGTGTATCAGCATCGAAAAAGCAAATGTCACATTAAAGACTAAATATATGAAATATATTACATAGCCCAACTGCTGATTAATATTTTGTTGATTTTCTAAGTGAAAATAAGCATACATCCACAACAGAGAACACACTTCTGCCCAACTAATGTGCAGTAGCTGTTTATTTGCAGCGTTTGGCATATTGTGCCATATTTGGCTTATTTAATTTTCTCCAATATATTATATTTACTAAAAGCCCTTTGTAATAATTAATGAATTATGAATTAATTACACTCGACTTCAGAAATCAGCAGAACATGTAGTTTTACAAAGGGTGTTCAAATTACACATATGCCTTGCCCATGTTCTGTTGTGCCCCACCTAGCCTAAAAAATGACACAATGACCTTTCAAGATTTCAGGCATTTTCTTCTTTCAGCTTTTTTGTGTCCTGTCTCTATTTCTTCTGATCACTGAGGGCATCAGGCCACTGTTCCTGTGATTCTTCCATTGTAGTAATACTCACAGGTGACAGCTTAAAGGAAAAATCTGAATGAGTGTAGAATAAAGAGTGCAGTACTTCATGATGCAATTACACAGTCAGAGTCTTACCCTGCTTTGGGGTGTCTGAATATGCCAAAGAGGGCCAGATGACCTCAAACTTTGATCAAGAGGGCAATAAGAAAAGGTCAAATTGGACAGTGACTGATGTGGCATCTGCATTTAGACCTTAGAGAGAAAGACCAGTGAACAGGGTTGGAGATTTCTGTGCATGGATGTGATATGTAGGGAAACACAAAAGAGTAGCTGTTCCTTTCGTGATTGAGATTGTCAATGCAGGGCATCATCAGATATTGTCAATAAGATTTGCCCATCCACAGCTACACAGGGAGCGTAACATTACAGCAGGTCTGCAGAGGACGAGGCCCTCAGTACCTAGACGAATGCACATTTGAGAGTCCAGCGGTGTGAAAGTGATATGATCAGATGAGTCATCCTTCACCATGTTATTTATAAGTAGGTGGGCATGTGTGGCTACACCACCGCAACTGTACAGGCCTGAACACTTGACCCCCATTGAAGGGGTCTGGTGCCTCTGGGGTATTTTTTGGCATGATTATGTCCAATTTTAAGAGTGATAGATACTGCAAATCAATACAAAGTTATTCTGCCTGATCTCCTTTCCCCTCTGACTTCTTCCAATGATACTGCGCCAGCAACACAGGCTACTGAAAAGTTTGGAAATAATATTCTATCATTTTCACAGTCACCATATCTCAAAATTTTGGAACATCTATAAGTATTTTTGGGTGGATGTTTTCCACAGGGCTCTCATCAAAACACAAATGAATCCTTTAGAAGAATGGTGGCCCATTTCTCCTGTACAGTTTCACGGACTTAGGATCTATGCCAAGGTGGCTCCTTCCTACCTTCCCAACAGGCGAAGGTGCTGCAGGTCGCCTAGTGGTTAGAACGTCTGCCCTGTGATCAAAAAGTCTTGGGTTTGAATCCCAAGACTGCTAGTGGATCCTCTGAGGTACCTTGAGGAAGGTTTCGTCCTCACACACTGCTCCCTGGGCACTGTGTTCCTGGCTGTCCACTGTGTTGGTGGATACAAAGGAAGAACATCTCTATCCATAAATATCTGCATTGGTGTGCACAATATGCACTCTCAGTGCAATTACAGACCTAAGATGCACATTTTATCAGTCTCTTCCCCAGTTTCTCACCACGTAACCTCTGTTGGCCAGATATTACATGGGTTGTGCACCAATTTCTACAGTATCTGACCTGCTAGCAGAAGTGTTGGTCCGGGTTAAGGGCTGTTCTGTGATCAGAAACTGACTATGGTTAAACAGCTTGATGGCAGAAACACGGTTACATTCAGGATATATTTAACGTCTGATAAACAGCTGAACAGAAATAGTCCAACAAGCGTTGAATACAGCAAAGCATTAAATACAGCACTGTCTAGGCTAAACAATAAAATCGAAACATTTCCAGAACACTCCTTGAGGCCTAGTGTGCATTAGGGGACATTGGCCCACGAAGCCAAAGGTTCATATTAGGGATGAGCGAGTACAGCATTATCTTTATCTGTATCTGCTAACCAGATGAATTATCTGTATCTGTAGCTGTTCTCGGACTGGGCGGGGCATATCCCGGAAGTGGGCGGGGTTAACCCAGAAGTGGGTCTGGTTGTCTTGAAATGGGCGGGGCTTTAACCTGTATGTTATTATGCAATTGATATGTATTTATCAGAAATTGCTATATTTATTGCTGATTAGAAAACTATTTACATGACAGCATTAGCATTGAGCTTCAGATCAGTGGTTTTGATCAAGATAACAAACGAACTATAAACAGAACAAGATTTCCAACAATGAACACAAGACATGCGGTTGCAATTATGAAGTAAATGTCAATTATGAAGAAAAATGTAATGAACAAGAGTTTTCATCTCAACATAACTCTCTTTTTTAACTTTTAATTTTTTTATGATCATTGTGATTTTTTTAAATTTCCACACCAGGTATGTGTGAGCCTGTGAGTATGTGTGTGTGTGTATGTGTAGCTTAATTTGTAATATTATTATTATCTATACCACAACTACCTTAATTTTTTTATAAAATACAGCAAGAAAGTGTCACTGAGTGCGTGAAGTCAAAAAACTGGTTGGAGACAGCAGACGGTTAAAAAAAAAAAAACTCAGATGACTGGCAGAGAGAGGGAGAGAGCGAGAGGGAGAGAGAGAGAGAGAGAGAGAGAGAGAGAGAGAGAGAGAGAGAGAGAGAGAGCTCCTCTAGAATTGCTCCTGGCCCCACTTGCTCTGAACAGCCAAATATTTAAATATATTTTTTTCTTGACATGTGCTGGCGCTACTGACACAACCGTCTCCAAATGTACACCCTCAAAGTGCACCCATACACGGCTGGTGAGAGCAGATTAAAACTGTACTGTTCTAATCTACAGCATATACATGTACACCAAAGGCTAATAAGTAGGCTACCAAGAACCAAATATCTTGTGAATAATTCATATTATGCAGGTGCGTTTAAATTGCTAATTTTTATACACTGCAGAAAGTGTGCACACAGTTTATCTGGTGCAACTCACTAATGCATATTGGACTCTTGAGCCATCTGTCTACTTGCCCAAGAGGTTCCTCTTCTGCTTAAGCAGCGGGTATATTTGTGTGCACATGTACACGCTCGCTCGCTCGCTCACTCTCTCTCACACACACACACTCACACTCCCTCTGTCTGGCTGGCGGGCAGAATGCTGTTTGAAGATGCCGTTTGATGAGTTTCTCTAGGCTGAAACTCTAATTTGAGGAAGAGGGCCAACATGGAGTCGAGAGAAGAGAGCAGCAGGGCTTTCGCATTCCTCCCCTCGTTCAAACACCGCGTACATCTAATCCTACTAAGCCCTGCACAGCCTGAGCAGCATACTCCTGCCGAGCGAGACAGGCGGGACGGGGAGCACGACGCATGCGCACATAAACCCCCACAGACCAAACCAACACAGCCTCAGTCGGCTGAAACGATGGAATCACAGGCTGGCGGTTTGAGTATCCACGGGGGATCGGGATGGAATATCCTGAAAATAATTGGCAGAGAGTGTTTAATGAAACATATCCTCACCCAGCATCAATTAGATGGGATACTGGATGGGACACGTCTTAAAATATACGACAAATTAAGGAAAGTCCCACTTACACATCCTTTTGCCTTGCCCTAAATGTTGTTAATCTGCCAAGACACATAAGGATGATTCTATCCAAATTATTTTTTTTCCCAGGAAAACTTAAATATTTGTTGCCACAGGCTGGGGTAACTCAGTAATATTTTATGAGTATCAAAAAAGCTACTTTTAGAAATGCTGGTCAATAACTGAACAAAACCTACAATGGAACGTTTTTTCATTAAAAACAATACAAATATTTGGGCTCATCAGTTTAGGACCACAACCAGCACGCAGAGTTTTTAAAAGAAACATGGCCTCCTCCAGAGCACTCAGAGTAAGAGCCTCTCAAAACAGAACACGCTCAAATAGCTTTTCATGGTAAAGTAATGTGGGGAATATTAATAACAACTTTTATTCGACTTTTATTCATATTTGAAGGAAATTACATTAGTTTTGATAGGACTTTTCTTTTAACGGAAACAAGGTGCAAGGCAATTTAAAATAATTGCACTTAAACAAAATGTATCGTCTGAAATTTGCACAAAACAGTCAAAGCAAATGTAGCTAAACAAGTTTTGCACTGCAGATTCTAGACTAAGGATTAATTGATCAGTTATTTAATAATACACTTGTCTTAAATTGCCTCAAGATCTGTTGCATAGATATATACTGTTGTGTGTATCATCCTAAGCATGAATTGTCTTGACAGTATGTAGTACACTGTAAGCAAAAACCTAATATTTGGGATGTCACAGCAGCTTAAAATAATAGAATATAAATTTTCTGTAAAACAGACCCATACATTTTGTTTTAAGAATGCAGGACCAATTGTCTGCCTCTTGCAATTAACTGCTTTACTTTGAAATATATGATATAATTCTCTAAAATGCAGAATATTCTGATTTATATGTTGCCCAAAATGATTCATAGGTGTTGTACGAATAGAAATCAAATAATATGAAAGTAGTAGTGAAATTAACATTTTTTTGTAATGGTAAAGCCTAAAATGTCTAATTTCCTCCTCAGCACACATTCAGTGTGAGACAGTGGAGACAGAGGAAGGTCATCCAGACAAAGAAAAAGCTCAGCATTGGTCAGATCATTTCACCTTGCAGACGCTCTTAAATGACACCCTCATACTTTCCATTATAGACCTAAACTCTCTCCCACACATACACTCTGCTTTTGTCCAACAGCAGAAAAGCAGAAACAATCTACCACACTCTTCACTAATCCAGTTTATTCTTTTTTCAGCAAAAAAAGGACAAAAGGAAAAAAGAAACAAATAAACCCAAAGAAAGGCTACAGAAGTATTCTCTTATCCACATTGTTTTTTTTTGTTGTTTTTTTAACCTTTTTAACAATGTTAACCTAAAAAGGGCAAAGAAATGCAGCTCTATGCTAATGAGTTAATCAGAAACACAAAGACGGTTAAATAAGGATGTCTTAAGATACAGGATATTCACTTTTTTATCTGCTCTGTCCTCATCAACAACTTAACGGAAAAACAGAATAAAGGAAAAAAAAACATACAAACAAACAAAAAAAACAATAGTGAATTTATCACTCTGCCCCACACTTTTTGCCTGACTCTGACATGCCCAAACCTCATTTTGCAAAGACATGAATAATATGTGATCATACAGGAGAAACGGAGAATGGAAGGGAGAAAAGGAGAAAATATCAAAACAGATGGCTGAACAAGCAACAGCTTGAGCTGATAGACAGTATTGGGGGGGTAGAGGAGAGAATCCCACTGAAAGCAGCAGTTTCCTGGAGGCAGAGCAACCCTAAGGGTCTTATGGGAGCTGTAGTTTGTAATTACAAGTTTACACAATGTGTTTATTTTAATCACATTTGAAATACAGTTCCCATTAAACACTGAGGCAACCCCACAATGTGCTGTGGCCCGATCCAAATGAACTCAGTACAATGTGTTCTGCCTGATTTCGCTTCTGTCCTTGTGTTGTACAAGCTGCACAGACCAGACTCATTCATATATTTCACTGAGACACCAGGTATGTTGCAATGAGCGAGTCTGCAGTGACTGAAAAAAGAGGCGCTGCTGTGTCTCTAAAATGAGTGTAGCTAGTTGTATGCTAGGGCAGAGCCAGCGTGTGAAGATCTTAAACAGGCTTCTCCTGAGTCTCCCTGTGGGTGTGGGTGTGTGTGTGTGTGTAAAATCCGGGTCAAACTCCTTGTCCATTTAAATTGGACTGTCTTGTCTTGACGGTCTGTAGTCAGTGGGGAGACTTTGCGAAGCTGGATCACGAAGACAGTTTCCCAGGCAGCCTCAATTGACTGATGTCGATCATGTATGAGGGGTGGGGGGTGTGGAGCAAAAGAAGTCATCCAAAACCACAGGCTTTCCTCAAGTGTGGGGTATGCAGACGTGAAGGTGGAGAGGTCAAAGAACGTGGCAGATCACCCCCTCCCAAGTACATGACCTTGAGGCAGGAGGTTTTAGTTAGGAATGACCCCTGACCTACTGACTTATATTTGAAGGTCTGCAATTGAGAACAGAAACATAAGGCTAATGAATGTAAGAGACACTGTGGGCCAAAAGCTGGAGTAGCTGAGTTATCAGAGGTCACGGACAGTGTCAATAGTGCCATAAAAGGGCAAGTGGAGGGATCTTCTTTTTTCCTGTGCAGGATGAGGTTATGTTCTGGGGAGGGTGCATCTTTCAAGGTCCATAGGGATGGGCTTAAGACAGCTGTGAGGAGCACTGGAGCCATAAGAATGTGTGTATCTGTATGTGTGTGTGTGCGCATGTGGGGAAGGAGGCAGGTTTTAAACAGTGCTAGGTGGGTGGGGTGTGTGTTATACAGTTCAGGACTAACTCAGCAGTGCTCTGAGGGTAGGAGCTGCGTTGAAGGTCAAAGCACCACTTGACCTCAGGGCAAGATGGAAAGTGGGACTGGCAGGGAATTGTTGTTTTGTGTGTATGTCCTGTAATCCTCTTCAACGTTGCGCGTGTGTGCTTGCGAGCATGCTTGCATGTGTGTGTTCAGGAGCACTCCTCTCCAATGCGCTGGCAGGACCGTCCGACCTTGCGGTCCAGCTTGACCATTTTCAGCACAGCCTCCTCTCTTCCACGGCCCAGGTGGTCAAACAGACAATCATGCTGCTCTGGCAATCGGTGCAACATGCAGAACACATATCCTAAGACACAAACACAGAGAGAAAGAGAGACTCAGAAAATTAATCTTCACATTAAAGCAATAGTAGAAACTCATTTACAACCTCTTAGATGCGTGCTACAACATCATGTATTTTTGTTGGATAAAAGTAAGCCATACTGCATCAGAAAACACATAAAAGAATAGTGGATGTTATTCAGTGATGTGGTTTGAGGTACATCTAATATTCCTAATGCAAGAGACTGTTATAGGAATATTTCCTTTGTTACCAAGGTGGCCAGTATAACATTTTAAAAGGTTTAAAAGGTTTAAATATTCAAACCTCCAGACAAGTACTCAAAAGCTCATTCTGAAAATGTGCCCACAAAATGTTTTATTATACATTTCCGCATTAACAATATATTTATGTTCGTTTTAACAGTTCAAAATCTATTTAACATTTACATATAACAATCAGCTGAAGCCTTTTTGCATGCTATGGGTTTGCTTATATGCCCTGCTCATGGCCTCTCATTCTTTAGAATTATTTATAATTTTCACATCAGATTTTTAGTCAGTGTCAGCAGTAATCTGCGTTTTGCTAATTTAGCTCATTTCAGTAAAGAATGCTCAAAGCAACTTAAATTACATCCCATAGTAGTTAGATCATTTCATTTGACTATATTACCTACAGAAAAATGTAGAAATAAGTAAAATATTTTCAAAAAGTGATTTCTCTTGCATCGTTAATTTAAGAAACATACAGGGTTAGAAATTATACCAAGTAATACTCCTCATCCAGCAATTATCTGTTAAGCTACTGCCTTGTTTGCCATTATTATGCACTTGAAACTAATTAAAACAAGACACAAGCATTTACAACACCCTTCCCTCTTCAAAACAGGGTGTGTTTTAGTTGGGGGAACTCTCAGGGCACCATAGCTGTGCTGTGACTCCAGATGGTAAAAGCACCTGAAAATGATTGTACAGAGCTGCCAATGAGTAAGAGAGCGTGCCTGAACAGCACAATGCCAAGCAGGGCTATGAGAAAAGTGAGACTGAAAGCTGCTGTGCTGTGAGAGGCAAATCACCATTTAACTCAAAGGGACTTGTTACACAAGCAGGCTCATTAAAGAATTTAATGCATTCATTAATACACATGGTATTCTTAACAAGAGTGAATGATGATTAAAAGCTCAGCAGGCTTCAATTAAAGCATCACAATTAAAGCTGCACAGCATTACATCTGGAGCTGCTCCAGTACACACACATATTCTTTGTGCAAACACACACACACACACACACACTTATGAAGATAAAAGAGGCAGTTGAGGAGGGCTGACTAACAATAGGAGTCATTTAACAGAAATAGCGCAGAGATTATTTTCACTCAGGCCCGAACTGATAAAAGATCAGTCCAAGTATATTAGCAGAGCTACGGGATCCACTTTTAAATCGATGACTGCCATTGCTAGGTGACAATAGGAACCCTAATAAACGAGTGGGATGATCCTGGCTCGTAATTTAACAAGTTCATTCCATCTTCAATTAAAACATGATAGCAAATGCCCAATTTTATTTAACTGCACCACTTAATTTATTATTACTCTCTGTTAAAAACTGGTACCTCAAAAGATCAACATTTGGTCCTATTGAATATTTTTTTCCCTTTAAAGTGATTCACTGTGCCCTTTGTTGTAAACGTTATGGTAGCCTTTTCTGTGCTATTGCTACTTTGCTCGTGTTTATTATTTGCGTCATCTACTTCACAGCTCGTAAATCTTGGAACATTAAAATAATACGCCTAATACTGTGAGGGTGACCACCTAGTGTGGCCAAAAAAAAACACAAAAAACAAAAAGAAAAGGATTTCGCAAGAACTCGAAAGGTGTGCTGAGGTATCTGGCATGAAATCATTACCAGCAGACCCTTTAAATCCAAGTTGGGAATGTGACCTCCTTGGTCTGAACTACATTGTCCAGCTGCCTAAGATCTGGGGAGGCCAGGTCAACACCTGCAGCGTGGCACTACACATTATCCTGGTGAAAGAGGCAGGTGCCATTGGTGAACACTGCTGTTATGAGGGGGGTTTTCCTGGATTAAAACAAAGTTATGGTAAGTGGAACCTCACCCACCAACACTCATGAATTCAAGAACTCAAGAACTCACGTTTCATGCCGCCAAAGAAATAATTTTTTCCATTATATTTATAATGAAAAATCTTTTATTTGAAAAATCTTTTGATAAATAACCAGATTCTCACGAGTGAATGACTGAATAACTGAGTGAGTGAGAGAATGAGTGAATCAATACATTATCAGACCAGGCCAACTTTTTCTATTGCTTTGGTCCAGTTCTGATGCTCAAGTGACCACTGTAGGAGATTTTAGATTTGAACATGGTTCTGCAGTGCACCATGTGTTCTGACTCTTTTCTAACATGGCCAACATCAACGGTTTTGGCAATTTCTGCTATAATGGCTTTTCTGTGTGATTCGACTAGATGGGCTAAGCACATGTGCATCAGTGAGCCTTCCTTGGACCAGTTTTGTTGGATACCACCAACTTCATACATAAAAAACCACAGTAGAGACATCATTTTAGAGATTCTCTGAATCAGTCATAACAATCTGGCACTTGCCACACAAATCCTTAAGCTTGCCCATTTTGCTTCTTAGTACAGCCACTTTAAGAACTGACAGCGCTGCTTCATACATCCCAGCCCTTGACAGGTGCCTTTGTACCAGCGTAGACAGGCATGCTGTATGTCATGCCACATAACTCATCCTGAGTGAGGTTAAGAGAAATTATAAAGTACACTGACCACAGCGACAGGATCCCAGCTCCTGTTGTACGAGCTCAAGTTTGGTTTGGCAGCGATGGCAGCGCCGGCGGTTTTTCTGCTTGGACCCTCGCGGAGACTCTTCAGAGGGCTCTCCAACTCGCATGCGCTTCTCTGGGGATGCCTTGCTCTCCAAACCTGAGACTAGTTTAACACAGACACAAGAGAAAATCTATAAACTTTTATCACAATATTTAATTTAACTTATTTTGATGCAATCTGATAAATACAAACACTGAATATGAATGGAAAAACAACGTAAATAAAAATGTAATTGATACATAATACAAAAGCTTGCAGACAAATCATCCCCTTCAGATTAATGCATCATGATATATCAATGTATTTTCAAGATTATTGCTCACTCATATGTGGCAGTTTAAAGTGGTGCTGAGAGTAATGTGCTTGCAAACTGCTCTATTAATTATCACCAGTAGCGTATTTCAGGAGTGGAAGACTGCATTTTTGAATAAAAAAAACACACTGACATGACGTCAATTTATTTTGAGGCATAAATAATGTATACAAATCAGTTGCACTGACAGCATTGTAGAGGTAGGGAAAAAATAGATTAATTCGAATTTACAGTGCAGTTTTTTAGAAAATCAATTTTATTACTTATTTTACCAAAGTGGAACCAGTACGACGCACCGCTCTACACGGGTAAATTAACGCGCAGTACACAAACAATGTAGCTGTGGTTGTGCCCAAGAAAGCCATTGCTACGTTAGCATGTTAGCAAGCGGTGCCGTTTCAGATGTCGTGCAGAACGCAGGTATTGTTACTGTACTTTAACACACACTTGCAGTTCGTGCAAGTCTCCACACTTGGTGTGTATAGCTAGCCATTTTAACATTTAATAACCAGAGTGAATATGATGTCAGATATCCATAGTTCAGTTCTTCCTAGTAAAAATTATCATTACAGACATCCGAAATGACATTCTTCCTATCTTCAATGAACACTACAGATATCTCAAGCATCATTCTTCCTAGTCACATTCCCCATTCGTGTGGGTTTGACTTGAAGATGTTCAAAATGACATTCTGCCCATTTACAAAGACCATTACAAATGTCTTCAATAGCAATTTCAAAACAGACTTCACTAGTTATAATTACATTATAGATATCTGTTGCAGCGAAGGTGTACCTGTGTCACAGGGTCGTTTTGTGGGAGTGGATAGTGTGCCGCAGGCTGTGTCTGTACTCGAGGCTTCTGAAAACACAATCATACAAGAAATCAGGAAAGACAAAAACAAAGAAATCATTAAACCATTATAAATGGTTTAAAATGTTCCTAAAACAGATGTAAATATCTCCTAAATTTGCCCTAAAGTGCATCTGCACAGCATAGTTTTTTTTATCTTAGCACCCTCTGCAAGGGAAGTACAAAAAGTACAAACGAACAAGAGAACTTGTCTGAGTGCCAAATAAAGCAAATTCACAAGGACTGACATTGTATATTTTATAGCTATGTAGAATATTTGTTGACCCACTAATGTTTGCAAATGGACTGATTTGCAAACATCATTGGGTCAACAAAGACCCACTAACTGCTCATCAATAAACATCAAACTGGGCTATAGTCTTTGGCTTAATGCTCTACACTAACTCCAGAACTCCAGAAGGATGTCAATTAATACGTTAATAACGAGACATACAGTGGGGATAAAAAGTATTTAGTCAGCCACCGATTGTGCAAGTTCTTCCACTTAAAATGATGGCAGAGGTCAGTAATTTTCATCAT
>JBBKCR010000141.1:19316905-19328464 GCA_037577295.1 Ladigesia roloffi | reverse complement strand
TGACAAAAATGATATTTCAGTGACTAAATATGACTAAGACTTAAAAGCACATTTCGTCACAAGACTAAGACGAAATTAAAAATAGGTGACAAAATTAACACTACTGTATACTCTAGTAAATAAAAATCTACTGTCAGCCTCAAAGGGTGACAATAATCTGCCCTGTTCTCAGATTTTCTAGTATATTTTTAGCAAATCAACCAGTGCAGACAGGGCCATTGGAGCCTGACAGTGCTGTGCTCCTATGGGTGCTTGTCCCTGGCCAGCATTCCGGCTATTCCCAGTGCCCATATTCCAGAATGTACCTCTCAGTGCAGATGGCCGCTTGAGACGTGTGGTAGTTACAACAGGCTGCCCACTTGGCCGCAGAGAAAAGTGTCACATGGGAATAAGAGTTCGTGTCTCTCTGGGCTTAAAGTCTAAATCAAAATCACCCAATCAAATCAATACAATGTGTCCACCATTTGATCCAGTAACTTTCAGGTCCTGTATTGATTTTTTCATTACTTGTTTATTTTAAAATTGCATCTGTTAATTTAAAGTGATTGTTGTTTATCAGATTATTTTGTGTACTTCATCAGACTCTGAGGGTCTATGTTTTTTCTTTTTTTGTTTTGTTTTTTTCCCTGGAGGTTCAGGTATACATGTTGTTTGTTAATTGTAACAAAATGAAGATTTATAGTTTATTAGAATTTTATAACCTTGGTTATTTAGACGTACTTTGTTATGGCTGTAAGAGTTACGTTTAATTTAAGCTTAAATGGCAGCATCATCCAGTGAATATGTATATTATATATAATAAGCCTGTGCAACAGTTTTGGCACCTCTGCAAAATTACATGGTTTGCTGCTTTTATAATTTTCTGTTAAAAAAAAAAAAGTTAACATTTTTGCTGAATAAAAAAAATGGACACAATATAAAAACTAAAATGTGATATTAGTAGATTTGATTAAATGTTTAAATATTATATAAGTAACTTTTAACTAATGTTTTTAGCATGATACAAACATGCAGTCAGCATTGTTGTATTAGCTGATTTTACCAGTAGCACACCACTTTTGATCTCAAAGATACATTTTAACAAGAGAAGAAATTAAATGTAAAGAGTAGATTCTACACTTTCAGTTGTATCACATTATCGTGATTTGAATATATTATGTCTTCCATTTTGCCAAAAGAAAACTACACTTTACATTGATTTATCATTTCCTGATAATTTAGATAACTTTTGATAAAAAAGATAATTGAGAATTTTTTTCTTTCATCCTTGTCTATTCAGCTACATTGCAAAGGCAGGTTTACTCTCAGTGAGTTTAAACTGTAATCTGAATGAATAGAAGAATGAATGGATACACCCACAATGATGAACACTCTGTGCCACAAATAATAGCATCTGATGCTCATTTTTTTAATAAAGCCCAGGACTGGACAGAGATAAAGAGACTGTGTGGACTGTCTCTCTGCCCATCCAAACAGCACTGAACTGCATTCTGGAAGTTAAATGCCTTGTTTCTAGCAACCAAGCCAAAGTGTTGCACCAAGCATGCCCAGGTGATGTGCTGAGCTAATGTGGGACATGCTGGACATTGCAGACTATTACTCCTCACCATCTGCATCACAACACTTGGAACAAATACCTTGCTTACATATGCAGGACCGGATGGCTGCTGTTTTATACAGGACTCAATCCCCCCCCACTCCCCCACCCATGCACCCCTACCCCCCTCACCACCCCCCTTTTGCAATGTTCAGTCTTGCCGATTGCGTGTTTATGTGCTTTACGCTGAGGTGTTTTTTCTCTCTGTTCCCTATGAAGGACAGTCTGAGAGGAGCTGTTTTTTATCTCCTCTCCCCCTTTCCTCAGGTTGTTATATGTTTCTTATTTTCCTTGCTACCTCTAGACAGACCTGTCTACCCCCCTGTAATGTACTGTTATTGTCTGTATGGTCGGAGAGGTCCAATTTCGCTGCATGTTAAAGTGTAGTGACAAATAAAGGCTTTCATTCATTCAACAGATACTACTGAAGAAAATTTAGCCAATGAGCTTCAGTTGGTCTATTTAAATAGAAAAATGCAGAGATTCCTTCTGTCTCTCTCTAGATAATGAAGAGGAATGTGTCTGCATGCTGCATGTGGAGTACAACATGAGTCCCAAGCTGTCTCTGTCTGAGTGGGGAGGCTCTTAAATGCTGGGATTGTATTACCAGCCCATAATGCAGCCGTCCCCCGCACTACACTTCTGTTTGGAATCAAACCCAATTGTAATGCATGGATACCATTAGAGGAGCCTTTGGCTCTCCACTTCTTCTGAGCATCCCCTTAATTACCCCCTCTTCCTGCACACAAATGCTTTCTGCTCAAAAGCGTGCCTTTAGGTGATGAGACATGACCACAATGCTGGCGCAGCGCTAGTGCAGAATGGTGCAGAGGACTCAGTGTCCAGTCAGGCCACAGGGGCTTTTCCAGTGGGGGACCCATAGCAATGTAGAGCAGCTGTCCAAACACTCCCCACCAAAAACACACTTGCCTGGAAGTGAAAGCAGAGCCCTGTTTCTCATCAGAGCAGGAATTACTGAATAAATAAATGAAAGTGTAGAAATGAATGAATGCAGCCTCTACAGACAAGAGAAGGTGCTGGACAGAGGAAGAAAAACAGAAGCTGGATATGAGCCTCTCCAATACCAGCTAATGAGAGCCTGTAGGAATGACTGGACTTTGGCAGTTAGCATACACATCAGGCCTTTCTGTCACTCCTGTCTCGGTGTGTCAGCTTAAGCTGTGGGTATCTGTGTGGTCCATTTATAATGAAGCCATGTTAGCTACAATGCTAATAAGGAATTTTATTCACAGTTACTGCATCTACATTTGCATCTAATGCATATAAATGCAAATACCACTGGTGTTGGGGTACTAGGAGGTCTATCTTAGCCGCTAATGATGGAAAATGAAGCCACCTAACTTATTTTGGATGTAGGATAATAGTCATTTGAGCAAGTATGCGATTTGTTCTCCCCAAGGCAGCCTTGTCAACACTAATTGCTGAAAATTCTCAGAGGGGCTTTGCTGGTGCAGGGTCACAAGAAGGCAAACGAGTTGGGCTTTAGAGTGTCCTTTCTGGCCATGGCCACTGCGGATTAAAGCAAATCCATAAGTCATGCAGACCAGATGGCAGAGACAGCACCAGCAGCTGGAGCAGCATGGTTTCTGACGCTGCTCCTTCCCAGGCCAAAGACTCACAGCCAAATTAATTAAAGCTTAGGACTCTGTCTCAGGGACTCACCACCGGAAAGTAGATCTGAATTAGTCGGTTATGAACAGGTAGCATTAGGTCTGTATTCCTTAAAGGCCGTCCAGCAGTCTGCATAATATTCAGTGCAATTGCATGTATTTGTTTATCCAGTTGTTTAATAAAATGCTACTTAGGGATGAGCATGTTATAAAAGGAGCCATCTGAGTGAAATATATGTTCAATAGCCTATAACGTCAGTATTTTCAATGTTCAAATTGGAAGCGTTAGTGTACAATGATGACAAGTATTAATCTAAAAATAAACCTCATGTTACAGAACTAGTTAAACGTGCACGTCTGCAGTGGCAGACTACAGACCGACTTGAGATTACACATTTATTTTCAAAACAAGACTTCAGTGCACTGTAGTACAATAATCACATGCACTAATCTGAGGTTTACATTCTTAGATACACGTGTTTCTAAATGCTTCAAGGTTGTTAAAGAATATGTAAATTTGGTGTAACAGTAAAAGTTAATTTTATATAAGGCTGAAATGCCTTTGGAATGAACAAACACACCCTTTCAGTACCAGGAATGAAAAGATTTGCTATTAGTTTTTGATATTTGCTTGGAGCAAGTAGAGTGTTATCAGTACAGGTTTCACACTACAGCCTAGACTTGTGAGGCCAGCAAGTCAACAAAATACCCTAGACATCAGTGGACTGAAAAATAAACGTATTTTTGTCTTAAAATGTGTCATGAAATAATGACCTTACATCTAGTCCATGTAACAGGCTGGATCAAGGTATTTAACCATTTTTCATTTGGATAAAGTGGCACCGCTCAGGATCCCCCAGACTCAGCTTGAATATGGCCCCTAATTTAATCAACAATGCACATGACTGTTGGCTTTCTAAATGTTTTATGGGTGTCATATGTCTGTGCTGAACTCACGTCTCACGTCTCGTTCAGTGGCCTGTAGGGGCTGCTATTGTATTAAGTTTATGTGACACTTTGATTTGGGTGTATGTTTGTGTTTGTACTCACTGTCTCAGCTGATTGGTTTATTTTCTGTTTAGGTTTTAATTTAAGTTCTAAGAGTTGTGGATTCACATCCTTCACATAATCGCTCATGCTACCCATTCCTCCAGCAGAGAGTGTGAGCCAGCCTTGTGCCAGCGTGGAGACAGCGGGCTACAGTGGGCTTTGTGTTTAACGGCTGTGTGTTTAAAGGCCCTCGTGCCTGTTTGTTTTGTTATGGGTAGAGTCTGTGTTTTTTGTAATAAAATTCCATCACTGGAACGTGAATCTTGCACCTCACCGCACTCCCCAAGCACAGTGAGATAGGACAAAAGGAGCAAATATCTGCTCTACACTCATCTAAATCACATTCTTTATATATTCTTCTGGTGTGATGTTTTTATGTGGAATTTTTTATGAGTAAAGGCACAGGATATCAATTCTCAAGCAGAGAATTTTTCCTCTTTCTTGTTTTTTCTTGGTACTGTTTCTACACCTTCAAAAATATTTTTTTGCTGGGTACTCACCACAGAACGCAATTCGTTGTCCTTCACCAGTTTGAGAGAATTCTCATAGCAAGATTTGAGATCTTCACTTTGGGACGGGCCAACGCTGCCCCTGGCAATGGGGCCAACAGTGTGGATCACATCTGTAAGAGAACAAGCAAAAACCTAAGTGATTTTTTACCACGAGTAACACAAACTTTGTGAAAGAAAACAGGGTTATGTTAAAAAATCTGGTCTACTTTGAGACCCCCCAAAAAATGAATAGAGACAGAGGTTTATGTTTTCTAAAATTTTGAACATGTCTAAAATATGAAGTAGCAATGTGCTTGCCAAAACAATCCTCAAACACTGTTAAGAGCTAGACAAATAAAATATCTGTAAAGCCCTGTTAAAAACATTTTGTAAGAATGCGAACAAAATCGTCATTAAATTCAGGAAATCTTATCGTGCTGTGCAAACTGGAATGGAAGTTTGTCTTCACAGTGGGACAATGGCAGTGAGCTGAATGAGTCCAGATAGCCTAAATCTGTTACAATTTATTCCGTTAATGAAAAACCACGTGGAGATAGAAAATAAAGGACACCATTTTTTAATTCTATCTTTTCCTACTATATACTCATCTATCCGAGCACCCCCACCCTTTGCTCCTCCTCTCCATGATAATGTGTTGGTCTGTCAGTCATATCAGGGGTTACAAGACAGCCCTACTGAGGCATGTCCATTTAATTTAATCATGGGAGCAGTGACATCAGAATAGCATGCGTCCAGCAAATATTAAAACAGCTCTTTCAACTCAAGGCTTCGGGGTGGCTTAGAGTGGGCTGAGTCTGCTGAGCAATGTAAACAGACTAGATACCTTGTAAGACTTAACATACTGATATTCGGTGGTAAGATAGCACCTATGGCAGACCTGGAGAACTGTGGAATAACAACCCCCTTGGTGCCTGAGGTCTTTTATAATGCTATAAAAACTTGACAAGGATGGTCATAGGAGTAATTTTTTGTAATCAATATTTGAAGCAGAAATCTGGTGAAATCTAATGTTGTCAAGCAGCAAAAAGCCCCATTTAACTTCCTAAGTTTGCTTTGTAATTTAGTCGACTTTAGCAATTTGACAAAAAAAAAATAAAGTATATAACTTGTAAGTTATACTGTATATTAGCTAGTTAGCTAGTTGTCTTGCCACGTATAGTTGATCCGTAATATTAGTTAACTTGCTAGATGGCTTGCTAGTTAAACTAGCTAGCTAGCTAGTTTATGTTTACAGCATATAGCAGACACTCTTATCCAGAGCAATGTAAATCAGTGCTTAAGTAGTCCACATCTGTTCTTCATACCTCTAATGCTATACTTAAATCAGCATCTGCTTTAAGCAAGTTACTGCTAAGTTACACACCTTAACAAACCTGTCAGACTTTAATACACAAGCAAGGAGAAACAGTTAAGAGTGTAAGTGCTTGAGGGTTTTTTTAATATATAGAAAATAATTAATGCAGGCTGGCAATATGTAGGCAAAATTGGGACGTTTCTGGCTTGCATCCAAGCTAATTTTAGTAACATTACTGAAAAGACTTCCACTAGAGTTGTGCACATTTAGCATCAAACTCATAGAACAGATCAGAAAGGAAAAACATATTTGAATTATGAAGCCAAACATTTCAGGGGAAAATTGCCAAGAGAAAGGTAGTGAATTGGATGCAGGGAGATGGCAAAAGTCTGAGTGCTTTTCTCTTTTCATAACCACAGTCTTTTTACTGAAAAACGTATAAAAAATGATGTGTTTTCACCCCATTATATAAGTCAATTCACAATGGACAAACCATGTTTCGGAAGCATATTGAGAAAAGGATATGAGGATCCTCCTGCCTGAAATCGAGACTGATTTCAGTAAAACATGTGAATGACTGGAATATTTTAAAGTGTGTTGTTCTGGAAAACAAACAACGTTTATTTAAATTAGAGGATGATACATGGGTTGGTACACTTCATCTGGAAGCCTTGAAGTAGAACATTCATAAATCTCACTTTATGGCCTATTAAAGATTGATAATGCCATGACTCATTAATTTGACTTCCCTCACATCAAATAGGCATTTGTGCATTCAAATATGAAATCCCGTTAAATATGGATAATCAAATGTGCCTCCAGTAAAAGAAGGGCCCAGGGTAGGGGATGTGGTGGTGGTGGTGTGTGTGTGTGTGTGTTGTGGGGGGGTGGGTGGTTGGAGAAGCACAACCACCACCCCTGTTCCTTCCACAAAAACACGTCTTTTTTTATATGTTGTGTCATAAAACATTCTGCAAAAGCTGTGAGAATTGACCCAAACCAGGTCCAGTCCAATTAAAAAGCCACAGCATGTATACCAAGTAACGAAAATGAGGTAGGACAATGCTTTTGGAAATAATCTTTAACATTATAATGTCGGAGGTGATTAAAGCTACACTTACTCAACAAGGTGTGTGCTGGATGCTGGAGCAGACCTTAATGAGATCATAACTATGAAATATTTTGTTCCCAAGACCAGCCGGACTGGACCGGTCTTGCACAATGTGACTATAATGTGCCCAGTTGCTTTCTATGAAAAATGCATGAGCCTACTGGACTGCTGGAGCACCAACATGCCAATTAGTGAGTGGGCAGGCGCCAAACCAGGCCATGAGTGAATTCATGAAGGTAGAAGTAGTAGCCATATCACCAACATGCACGCTTCTTATCTGCTGTTTATTTATTTTTCATAATAAAACAAATTGTTCAGCAGTCTATCCAGGGTCTATCCCACATCCTGTAAAAGCCAAATGAAATATGTAGATGTTTCTTTTTAAACTGGCTATCTGTTGACAATATTACAGTGATGCAGTGGCACAATAGAGAAAATCACCATCACCCCCAATGGAACAAACAATTCTCACTCTAAGGCAGCACTTCCGTAATATCGCCTGCTCTTCGCTCAGGAGTTATAGCGTATAAGAGCAATAAACAGTTCCCAGGCAAGTTTACAAAAAAGAAAGATCTGCAATAAACCATGACAGGTCCTGCCTTGTATAGATTTTTCTTTCAGTCTTTCTCTCTCGCTCTCCTCAGTTTGCTAGATTTTCATATGATAATGTCACACACGCGTAATTGTGTGTTTAGTATATGCTAACTATTCCATTGGTATGCTTATAAAGTCACGTTTGCTATAGTTTCACTGAAAAGACTCTGGTATGTCTGCCAGACATTTTCCCATCATCTTATTCACGTTTCCTGTCTTTAGTTTACGTGTGTCATGTATTAACTACTGTTTTGGTAAAGCGGAGGGCTCCTGTGCTGAGTCTGTGTTCCGTATTGCGTCCTCTTTGTTTTGTGTGTTCTTAGACAGTCTTTGATACTTGGTTCTTCTGGGCATTTCTTCTTCTTCTTCTTAAGAACCTTTGAAGTACTGATTCACTTCAGCAGTTTTTTTCTCTTGCTCTTGTGATATTTCTGTTATTCTCACCCACAGCCAGACTTATAAGGGGACAGGATTCATATTTCGAAAGAAGTACCTTAAAATTAAAAGTATAATTCAGAGAAATGTCTCATTCAGAAATGCAGCTGCTAAAACGTTGAATGTTAGGACTTCCACCATGCTGATGCATACTCAGAATATATTAGGAGCAATTAATGAGCTCCAGTACCAATTTATGTCCAGTTGTATGTAGAAAATGATATTTAAATGTTATTTAATTTCTCCTTGTTATAGTGAGTATTACATTCACCAGTAGCATTTCTTGCCATACTAGTGCATGTCTGAATATTTGAGAATCTGTGAAGTTTTTGTGCCCTCAGTTCAGAAATATCACACGATTAAAAGCACTTGTAGATAAGCAGAAGTTGAAACCACACCATGAAATATTCTGGGTGAAAAGTCTCCCCCCAGCCTCTTATTCCGGGTTACTCCGGGGTTGTAGACTGTTATTTTATTATTCTGCCCCGTATATTAACTGGCTTTCAAAGCCATGGCAGATGATTTTCCAGGTCTGCCTGTTCCCAGGACTTATCTACTGTAGTCTGCTGCCTGGGGTACTGAGGCATTCATACAACCTGCTAAAGACCTTCAACCGGCAACACTGACGGGCTCACTGACCACCAGTTATAATAGAAGAGCAATAGGCCATTATTTTTACACATTTAAATATATTTTTTAAAGTTTGTGTTCATAAGGGATGCTTTCACGGCATGTATTTATTTATTTATTTTAATTTTTTTGTGGGATAACTCGTCTGTGAACCCTGTGTATAATGGCCCATCCAATGGTCAGAGATAAATACTGATGTGGTTACATTATGAATATGGAATATCAGTGTTATTGTCTCATTGTATTAAACACATGTATGCTTATCCATGCCATCAATGAGTATTACAGTATGTATATTACACAATGACAGTAATATTACAACGACCATTCCTTATATAGTGCTAAATCAGCCTAGCATGATGACCTAGAGCCAACCCAGGAGGGTGACCTGCAAAGACAGAGGCAAGGCTTCTCTTTTGCATTGCAATGCCTTTGTTTCTTTGTAGAGCAGAATTCCATTTAAAACATATTTTATATAGAGTCCATAGATGGAGATCATGCAGAATGTAAATGTAGAACACAGAACAGATAGGAATATGCTGGTAGGTCATCTGTCAGACTGTGACATTGCACAGACAGGAGTTTTGTGTGACAGTTAGTGGAACATCTCTAAGAATATGGAAGTCTTTCCTGTGGAATGAGTTCTGAAAAGGGAGAGAATATTGGATGTATTGGATAATCACCCTAGGGGATATGTGTCCCTACAGCTCGACTCCATCAGTGGGTATAATGCATTCAGCCTGTGCAAGACCCGTCAAGGGCACTTTTACATAAGTGAGGGGTCCAGAGAGGGGAATCCTGTTGAGGCCCTGAATACGGATGCGTCTGCTCGGGTTTAGCTGACTGACTCCCAGGCAGCTTCCCGTGAGGAGCTGCTCTAATCAACCTAGAGGAGAGGTGTTTTAAATGCCTCCGGCATCCCACAGGCCAAGGTGGAGGCAGGAAGCAGCTACCTTACTTCCGCGGGTACCAGCTGCTGCCCACGGGCTGTGGTCACCAGCCATTAATAATAAAATGGCTCGACCTGTAACATGCCAAGGAGTGCCAGTCCTTCCCTTTCCACTCAAACAGTTGTAGAGGAGAACAGAGACAGAAGTAAAATACGAAATATTGCATCTCTCATTTAAAAACCTTGAAAGTTTTCAGGCATTCTAGCAGATCCCAGCAGTCTTTAACACATATATCTGCAATAAGCTCACATCAGTTCATTTAGGAAATTCTGTTTTTCCAAATTCTCTCCGGTTTCAGTGATCTTTTCGCTCCATGTTTAGATTGTGAGAGCAAAAGTGATGTTCAGTTATAGAATATTTGCTATATTGCAGTCTGTAACGTTTGTAAATGAAATACTGTCAAAGCATACAACATATATATTGGTAATTAAACAAAGTTATACTGTTGTTGCGTGCATATTCTTGTTTTTATACGCTGATATAGAATACAAATGGCATGTAAATATACGTCTTTGCATGAGTTTGCCATTCATTTTGTAAATGCATGCTGAAATCTAGTAGAAATTATACATAACAGCTATACATAATTACTTCATGATTCAGAACATTACCGAGGAACAAGCAGAAAAGGACTAAGAAAAGAGACAAATATACAAAGATCCATGTAATCAGACAACAAATCAACTTTAGACAACTTTCTATTAAGTGTGTGTTCATATTGTTCCTTAAAAGAAACGAAGGCAGGAATGGTTTGTAGAGAAAAAGTAGTTTGGGAGGATCACTGGGAACTGGCCACCATGATACGCTCCCACGGTGGAGCCTCCTTCATTACCATAGTGCTTTGAGCTTCATTGGGATGGCAGACCACGAAAGGTGCAGCAGCTGGTGCTTCAGCATTGATTGGTGGGGACATCAAACATCACCTTCAAATAGATCCCAAGCAGCCAGCCTAGCAGAGACTTACATGGCTTTTGTAGAACGGCTCTTTGCAGGGGGAGAAAAACCAAGGTACAGGTACACATCAACACATGAGCCCCTTTCTTAACTGCAGGAGCTGCTTTATCAAAACAAAACATTATTTAGGCAGGTAAATGCCACTTAGGAGCCAACCTTAGTGGGATGCAAGCTTGCACAAGAAAAGCAAAGGGATCTGAAAGTATGTACCTGTTCATGCAATCTCCAGACATACTATTGTCTTTTAAAGATGACTTCTGCTTTTCTCTTTTTGATAAAAACATGGGCTGTGAGCACTGGGACTGGTACCACCAAATGTGCTTGAACCTAGCTTTGAGACACCGCTTTAAAAATCAGCTCAGCTCAGCTGTAGATTACACTGTGACAGGACTTTAGGAGGGAACTGTCACAGAATTGGAACTGGCACTGGCACCACCACTTGATAGATTTCCTCCTTTCTGTGTAGGAAAAATGGTAAAACATCCATGAAGTCTGTTTCAAAACTGAGGTCAAACAGCAGAAATCAAACCGCAGAACCTCTACGAAATAAAACATGTCAATCCACATGTTTTGTAAAAGATAATTGTAGTGTCTTTTATTGTGATTAAAGTTCCAACAGACGACATGCAAATACCGTATTTTTCGGCCTATAAGACGCACCCAATGTTCAAGAAGAAACATCTAGAAAAAGTTCGTTATCGTCACATGACCGGCATTAACGTCGCGTCTCGTCTCGTTTTTGTCACAAGGGTCAGAGACGTCTCCATAGCAACAGTACACACCACAAGTCCAGCCTGCAGC
>JBBKCR010000141.1:19305232-19316805 GCA_037577295.1 Ladigesia roloffi | reverse complement strand
ACACACACACACACACACACACACACACACACACACACACACACACACACACACACACACACACACACATGCAAATACGCTCGCTTCTTCCTGTCGCACCATTCATATGATTCCCACATGCATATAAACCCTGTCATTTCTGGGTTGTGCCCCCAGCGCTCTCTGTCACCGGAGTACTAGTCTCTTCAGAAGTGACCTCATGCTGTGTGTGTCGGAGCCGGTGCCCGGTGCCTGGTGCCCGGCGGCTCAGCTGGGTCAGATTAGTTCCCTTCTCACTCTGCAACTCACTTGGTGAAAGGGTGAACTTCCAGTTCTTCACACTGTGTGCTGTGGTTTTACTCATTCTGTCTTGATTAAATTTCATTGGTTCTATATTGTGATTGGTTGTTGTGTATAGCCACCTTGTGTGTGTTAACAGAACAGCCAGCCAGTCCCGAGCGGCAGGCGTGCGGTCACCCATCACCTCACCTCCCTCACTCTTCTGCCAACAGTACTAGCCTAGCCTCGTTTCAGGAGTGCACTCGGTCTCTTATTGAACTGCTCTCCTCTCCTCCTCAGCTCATGCTTCGAGCGACAGATGGATCGTGGACCAAGAACTGAAGCAGAGGCTAAAGCTGCTACAGAATATCACAGTGTCTCTCTCTGTGTGTGTGTGTGTTCTCTGTTTCCCTCACACACATGAGGTTGAGCTGCCCAGCCTGTTTGTGGGAATCCCCCCTTCATGGCTACCATGGAGCTGAATACTATTGGCCACCTGGGAGTGTGTCTAAACGCTGCCCAGCTGATCATGTCTCTTCAAAACCCTGTCTGGAGGAGCTGAAAGGACTTCAGTGACTGGATCAGAGCATCATTTCAGTTCATAGACTTTCGCTCTCAGCTCCTTACGCTCACACATTGTTTGGAGTTTCAGTGAAACTCTTCTGTTGGTGAAGTTCGCTTGTAGGTACATCCTCCTTCCTCGTTTCAACAGGTGACTGCGCCTATGGTTGAGCGGTTGAGAGACATTCTTTGTTGCATAAAAAAATCATGATGAACTGATGAGATTTCAAAATATACAGTTAATAAAATGTTTTATGGAAATTAATGTGCAGAAATGCTAATTCTAAATGTACTATGTCTGTGATCCTTTGAACACCAGTCTTTCTACAGAGTCAAACTAACTTACACCTATTAAGCTATTCAGCCTACAGCAGGTTAATGCCCGCAATTCACACTGAGGGTATTTTGACCTGGCAACACGAGGAGAATCAAACATGACATATATCAGTCTTAAAGGCACAATAACAAAAACAGCCTGTTTAAGGACAAAAAGAGGCTAAAAATCCAAATTACTTCTTTAATTTGCCTTTTATGCACCGTGCCTAGATATACACACACACACATGCAAACACACACCTCTTCCCACTCCTTATGTTTTCTTCTTTCTCTTTAACACGAATTGGCTTTAAAATCACACCACCGCCTCAGCTACCACATGATGATGGGCAGATTCATTTGAACATCATATCTCTGACTACATATGAATACTGCAGTATAAAGAAATATTCAGTTTCTTATTGTTCACAATGCACAAAACAATTCTGCCTTTCTAAAGGCCAGCCTCTATCATGTTGTGCTCTCTAAAGGTATGAGTCAGCAGTGGAGACTCTTTAGCATCAGAGGAAAAGTTTCCATTGAAACATGTTGTGTAACCGAGCATTAATTTTCCCTCCAGTAAAACTCTAGCAGTCTTCGAGTGAGTGGCCTTCAGTTCTACAATGCTTTACCTCTCAGTAACTTTGCCGGTCTGAAGGAGAGTCCTCCCGCCTGGTACCACTGCACCTTTAATAACCCACCACTATTCTCTCCATTGCCATATTATAAATTATGAATTTTAAAGAATTTAAGTTACTGAGCTCTGGTGTTTTTTCACTTATTCACTCAACAGTATTGTGCCGGAATAACCCAGATATATCTAAAATCTGTTTTGCCCTTTGAACAGTTATTGCCTGTGGTAAAACAGATGCTATTATTTACATAACTCCCCATACCTCATGCGTGATCTGAACCTGATAATATACTATTGTAGATATAACCCAGTCAATGGGGTGCACCAGTCAGGCTAGTTTTGCTGTGGTCCCAAGCCTAGACTGATGGTCATGACAGTACCAGCTTGGGCATCCAGCATAAAACTCAAATACATGGATCATAAATCAGAATTCCACATTAGATTGGTCCATTTCTGACACCAATACTTTTGGACGGCAGGTAACTTTAAGTAATTGGTATGTTTTCCAGTCATACATGCTCATCGCATCAGACTGCCTTCACTGATTAGCCATTGAGTATCCTGTTGCTATATCCCCTCAACAAGCACCCAGCCATCCATTTGATATAAAATTGAACCATAGGCACTTTAGGAGGTCGGCAGCCACAATGCACTGTGTTATAAAAATATTCTGTCATAGCCAGTATGAAATTTTTCAGCTAACTGCACTACTCTTATGGAGAATGTTGAGAGCATGCTGACCAGCTGCATCACTGTGTGCTTTGGGGCTGTCTGTGCAGAGCCTCTGCTATTCTAAATAACGCTCCCAACCATCACATACACTGCTGACACCCTGCCATCAGGTAGAGCCATGCTCTGCAACAGCTTATAAACAGATTCCTGATCTCCAAATCCTCTTAAACTCCCTCATTGCTCTCAGGCTGTCACTTTGTGTTCTGTAAACTGCTAAAAACATTAAGCATTGTCTGAACGTTGCACATATACTCTAAACCCTGACCACATACTTCATAGTCTTGCACATGATTAGCAACTACCTCAATATATATCTGCTGCTCTGTGTATGTGATTGGATGACAATAAAAGCTACCTTGAACTTGAACTACCAACCACATAGTCTCGCGTAGCCAGACCTTTAGACTGACGGCTGAAGGTCTGGAATTCATAGCAGCTTTCTTTGGCCAAGGCCAAGAACTGACATGTCAAACAACCAATCACAGATCGTTTTGTTCAGCGTCACGTTTCAGGGTGTGGAAATGTCCCCACAACAACAGACTGGCAACAAGTCAAAGGGTCGGCCAGGCTCGGAAAATAACACTCTTCCCAAATCCCTTCGGCAAACAGGCTAAAATTTCTCTTTATCTCCACTAAGAGCCTCAAACATCTCTTAAAGAGTCTGTGCTGTGAACCTGGCATACTTTTGAGAATCCTATGTTTAGCTGATCTTGATACATTTTCATTTACGGCATTTAGCAGACGCCTTTTATTCAAAGCGACTTCCATTCCCTAACTACAGGGGGCAGTCTCCCTGGAGCAACTTGGGGTTAAGGGTCTTGCTCAGGGACCCAGTGGTGGTAGGATTTGAACCCAGGACCTCATGGTCCAGAGGCAAGCGTCCTAGCCACTGAGCTACCTCCACCCCGATAAACGCTCATTGTCACTCATGTAAACACGAAGGGCCGAAAATAAACAAGGAACTCGCGTCCCCTGGAAACCCAGTAAAATTCAACCAATCAGATGATGACTTCGACATTCCTGAAGTGTTTCCAGTTAAGTGTACCATACACATTAGACGTTTAGCCAATGTTCTGTGGGTGTGACGTTTGGGGCTGGGTTTTTTTCGCCGCCAATACATCAGCTTCACTTGCTGGCTACTATATCCCACACCTCAACAGGGGCTGCTATTACAGCATCATCAATGCCATTCACTTCACCTGGTTTAATATTGTTGCTGATGAACGTACTTGTGGTGTTGAAATTGACTCAAAAGAACATAGAATTATACAAGGTGTGTCCCAAATGTTATGCTATATGCTTTCATATGCTATCATCATGTTATACATGTTTTTGTTTTGCCATCTACTTCACCCATTCCTTAATTCTAAGATAATACAGTAGAAGTGCAAAGTTTGAAGACCCTGGCCAAATGACATGCTTTAATGCATGAAAACAAGGTTAAATGATGTTAAAGATCCTGTGATAAGAACACTAATGCTATCTAGGCAGCTTTTACCTGCAGTCTGATACTGTTACGTACTGCCAGTCTTTTCTTAGGTATAAGGAACACAAGAGCTGTATGATAGGGGCACTCTCCTGCTTTAAGAAAGGAAAAGAAAGAACATTATGTCTTGGCATTATGGCATTAAGTAAAACTCTTAGGTGATTTTAAAAGCATGCTCAAGTTCCTGTATTCCCACCAATCAGAACAAACCACTCTTTTAGAAGGCATTATGTGACACTATGTAAATAACTGCCCATTCTTTATATTTCAAATGTGCAGATCTAACATATTAGAACCTTTATATAACATGGTAGAACCTTCATATAACATAGTAGAACCTTCATATAACATGATATAATACTTTCCATTACTAAAATGGTTCTTTTTAATCATCATGGTCTCCCATGTCTCCTAAATGAGGGCAGGCACTTAGGCAGAGTTTCATTTTTTTGTCATTTTATCTATAAAATACAAATGCTCGATGGTCTAAAACCTAACTCAAAACTGTAAACACAAAAAGACTGGAAAAGACACACAAACAAGGCACAGATGACAATGGACCCCCACCAAACCCAAACTAAACAGAACAGAAGACCCAAACTAAACAGAACAAAAAAGGGCGGCTTCTAGCATCCGCCAACTGTCTCATCACTCAAAAGCATTTGTATGTTTCAGGTATACACATATTTTTATATATTTTATATATTTGATATTTTGCTTGGTGAGAATTATTAGTATATATTAATGAATGAAAAAAAGAGGTATGTTGTATCTTCTCAACTTCAAACCTGTAAAAAATATCTTGTTTTAACTTAAATTCAACATCTGCTTTTAACCAATTATTGCTAGCAAATTTCCACACCTTAACAAAAACTGTCAGAGGTTTATACACAGGTATGTAAAACAGATATTGAGTCTAAATTCAGACTAAAATGTGATTGAAAAGCTCCAATTAACTTTAAAAGACAGATAAAATGCTGTTTAATTTTAAGAATACTGCTCTAAAACTGCAGCTCATAAAAGGAAGGGTTGCTCTCATGACATGAGCAGTAAATGGTGCCACCAACAGCAAATAAAATACATAGTTTTGGAAAAAAAGTCATAAAGGAAATAACTGAATGGGACTCTTATTAAATGAAAAATATGTATTACAAATATTTACAACCGAATACATGTAGTAATCGAGATTAGCAGGTTGGCAGACACATTAGAGATATTACATTTTTGGTTTGTCAAGCAGGCTAGGTTTCTGGCTGTGTATTTTTATGCATACCTTGGATATGATGGATCATTTTTTCCAGACATGAGCTACAAATGATCCTGTAGTGCAGAGCCTTTTGAACAGACATGCTTAGCCAAAATAAAAGTCCTGAAACCCCCCTTAGTAGAAATGGCAAATGTACCACATTTCAAACAGACTACCTTTATAATTGATTTATTATCAGGCTGTTAATTGCATTGTAGAAGGTTTATAAATCATCAGTAAACAGTTGAGGTATCCTGTGGTTAGGGGGTTCAATCCCCAATAATGCTAAGAAACTCTGAGATACCCTTGAGCGAGTTCCCATCCCCACAGACGGCTCTCTGGGTGCTGTATTCCTGGCTGCCCAAGGATCTACTTGGTGAAAGGGTTAAATGCAGAGGAATCATTTTATGCTGTTCACGCTGTTGTGTGTTTACATATGACAGAATGTTCTGACGCACCTTGCTAATCTAGGTGATGGTACTGATAAGGATGTTCACACATTTATTTTCTCACTAGTAATAATGATCTGTCTGTCACTGGCAGGCATGAATCAGAGCCATAAAGGTAAAAAGAAAGTCTACTAAATGCCTAGGCTGAGACTGGAAAACATTCATATATGCAAAATGCAAAAAAATAAAGGCGAGAGGCTTTACTACAGGTATGAAAGGTTAAAACATGAAGTCAGTTATATATCAGATTATGAATCTACCAAGTGTGTCTGTGCTGCAAAAATACAAATGGGTTAACAGAGAGACTGCCGGAGAGAAAGAAGGGGAGGTGTGGTTGTGGGCGAGGAAGGGAGGGAATAGGGGGAACTTTTCTCTCTGCTGGCAATTGGCGAGGACAGTAATTTGAGGCTGGCGGCCTTCTCCCATGTTGCGACTTGGATGGAGATTTTGTGCGCATCCAGCAGAACGGTACTGACAGGGCGCTTCATTATGTGGAACTCTGCGGCAAGGGGTCCATCTCAGCATGTGCACCAGTGCCAGCCTCTCCAGAGGAGGTATGCAATGGAACATTATGGCAGGACCAGGAGACTGTGCGTGTGTGTGTGTGTGTGTGTGTGTGTGTTTGAAATAACATGACCTCCTTTGAATACATTTTCCAAACATGCATAAATAACTAAAAGAACAATACAGCTAACTTCACAAGCAGGAGATGGACTGGGGCCGCTTTGTCTTTGGGCCAGGGCCAGCAGAGGTGGTAGGCCTTGAAGGGATAAAGGGGTGAGGGATAGAAAGGAAGATGGAGCAGGTGGCATGTTAATCATGGAGAGGAAGTGTCGCGGAAAATTCAGCATTTATTTTATATGTGAATAATTTCTTTTGAACGAGTGTTTTATAATGTATCCATTTCACTGTTTCAGTTATTCTGTGTCCAGTGATATTCCTAGTTTCTGAGGCTCCAGTCTCTACAGGGTCGTGTTGATATGATAATGCCTTAGCCAAAATGTTCTAATGTTTATCTGAAGCTCTGTCCTGTGTGAGACTCTGAAGGCCAACTCTTTGTAAACAGGAGATTTTGGGTTACTATGGAGACTGAGGTCGTAGGAGAAGTGACGTCCTGCTCAGTCTGCAGGAGGGACAAATAACTTTGTCCAATGGACTTTTGGGGGGCCAGTCTTTATCCTGACCCCATCTGCAGATGTTCCAATAAATCTTTCTTATGATTCAATTTGAGCAAAAAGACTCTGTTGGTTTTTTCGAGTTTCTGCACCCATGGAGGGCATCTCTTGTGAGCCCCGACAGAAGACACTGGTGTTACATTTTCTCAGTCGAGTGAGGGAGGGATGCTACTATCTCTCCTTGCCACAATACATAAAACACAACTATGACTGAAGCCATCGTCTTTTTAGTACCACTGCCAAATCTTCCAGTTTACTCAGCTGGAAAGGTTAAACGGGTATGAAGTTTGGGCCAAAGCTTTAAGGCTAAATCTAGACTCAGACTGCTCAAGGTCTGAGACTGCATCTTCAAGCCTTAGGCAGGTCTGGCCCACCATGTACTGCCTGGGAGTAGTAAAATAGTATTTTCCCTCAAGCAAATCCTCAGTGCAGCATTTTCCCTGCAAGTCAGAAATGGATGAGCACTTACTTGCAAAAAAAATCCTTTGCTTAATGTGCTGATTGAGGAACATTTTGAGCAAATGCTGCTTGAGTAAATGGAACATCAGGCAGTTACAAAAGTACTTCGATTTGATGGGACGGTTTGCTGATCAGAAGCAATTTGTTAAATATAAGATGTTGCAACAACATGCAAAAGGCCTGTTTTCACTCTACACCAATGAAAGCTTCCAAGCCAAGCTTGTTGATTTGTATGATAATGAGCAAAAAAGGAAAATGATGCAGCCATGGGAGCTGGAACTGTTATAGCAGGAATTAAATAAATCATGTTTAAAATCATCATTAATCATCATTAATCACCCTAACTTTTTGTTTCCCGGAAATCAGCCGACAAATGCAGCTCTGCACACACAAACTCACCCACAACCCACACCAGAGATTAGAGCACATCTCTCACCTATACCAACTATCTTACTAATACTTTTCTGTAGAATTAAACATTTAACTGTTTTATAACTTTACTGTATACATTAAGAGGAATGAAAACGTTCTTAAATTTGTAATGGTGAGGTGTGGACTATCAGTCCCGTTTCCCCAGTGATCCAATCCTGCATCAACCGTTTGAAAATGCATGTAAGAATGCATAAGCATTGTATTAATACTGACTGTAGCACTGTCCAGAAGCTTCTCGATACATGAGTAATCATCTTATCAGTGTGTGAAAAATCTTATTATTATGTGCAAAAGTCTTACCATGTGCAATATCATGTGCAGTTTTCTACT
The DNA here is from genome assembly GCA_037577295.1 of Ladigesia roloffi. Lineage (NCBI taxonomy): Eukaryota > Metazoa > Chordata > Actinopteri > Characiformes > Alestidae > Ladigesia > Ladigesia roloffi. The sequence goes on along the minus strand of JBBKCR010000141.1, from coordinate 19,308,728 downwards.
AGGTGCTAAAGCTTTCAATTCTATGCAATTTAATATCATTATCATTGCAGCATGTTCATGTTTATAAGTAAAGTTGTGTAGTTGGGAAATGAGTTGGGATTTATTTAGGATAAAGGGAGACAAGTGGCATGTGTAGAGAGTGTGGGAGGACTTGAGAGGTCTTGTGTGGGAACGAGTTTTGAGAGTTGAGGAAAAAGGTGTAGCTGGGGCTGACACCAGCTGTTATTAAAATGATTGAACTGCAACATCATGTCAGCTTCTGTGTGCAGGATTCTAAATAATGCATGATAGTTTTATTAAATAACATAAATTTTATGTATAATAGCATGTAATAGAGATAAGTAGTATATAAGGAATACTTATATACTGCTTATCGCTATTACCTGCTATAACAACGTTTCTCAAACTATGGGCCGCGGACCGGTGCCGGGCCGTGAGATCTTCTCCGCCGGTCCGCGGAGTCTCGGTTCTGCAGCAATCAAAATTCGGTCAGATCCAGTTCAGATTTCAGCGCTGCTATCACTTCTGCCCCGCCCCCCCCCGACTTCATGCCCCGCCACCCCGGGATAGTGTCTTCCACTCCTGTATATGTGCGAGACGCTTTTTCTTAACTGACAGTAGAATTTAGATTCTCTGCCCGAACCCGAACTCAGCCCGAGCTCGCGGGTCGGGTCGGCCCGATATTTCCTGCTACTCTCCCCGGGCTGGGCTGGTCCTGGAGAGTGTACATTTCTAAACGCACCCACAGTTGAGATCCGGGCCGATAATTACAATTAATGTGTCGGGCCGGTCTGGGTTTGGACACGAGGTGCACGGGCTCGGAGGGGTCGGGTTTAATTTTTTGGGCCCGAGACAAACTCTTAAATAAGAAGAGAAACAGGCAGAACTTAGAACACAAGCTCCGAGCGGCTCTGTCAGCGCACCGCCTCATTTAGAACAGTTAGTGGCGAGAAAGCGGGAGCAACTATCACATTAAAATGATGGGGGGGGTGGGCTGTTCCATACATGCAAGGCCCTGAAGCCCCAAAGCCTGACATGGCAGGTCCCCAGGACAAATACGTTTGAGAAGCGCTGCTGTAACCCCTGACTCCTGGCAGCCGCAGCGACTCAACTTCTCCAACACGGTGAGCTTTGAAGGCTATAGTTCAGAACCCGGGGGACTGGAGTATAATGGTGCTTTCAATTATGCAGTTCGATTCATTTAGTCCAGACCGAGGGCAACAAACGATACATTGTAGAATTTTTCTGCAGTTTTGGGTCCTTTTCACACAACACTTGAGTACTCTGGTCCGGACTAGTTGAAACGAACCACATATGTGAAAGCATTAGGGTAAAAAAAACGTCATGGGTTCGAATCCTACCTTCAGCATAGCACCACTGTGTTCCTGACCCTTAACCCCAAACTGCCCAGGGAGACTGCCCCCTGTAGGTAGGGAACGGAAGTCGCTTTGGATAAAAGCGTCTGATAAATGCAGTAAATGTAAAAGCGTTGGGACCAATGGACTTTTCAGGAGGTCTTTAATAACAGTGTGTAGGGAGTTTAACTGGATCCATCCCAGTTATCCTGTTTTTACAACTCTCAGACATGCGGAAAAAGAGAACTTCGTGTAACAAGCTCACAAAAACGGATTTTCAAGAAAAACAAATAAAAGTGTGGCACAGGAAGAAAGCGGTGGCTGTGTTTCGTCTCCGGTAAAATACTTTCAGCACTTCAGGCTCATCAGAAGCCCTGAGGAGTCGCTTCCCACAAACCAAACATTTGTTGATGCCGTCACATGATTAACGGGCTGTAAATATCATCCTTTGTGTTTTTCCAGCAGCCATTTTGAGATGCAAGCGATCTGCTCCCGGCGTCGTTAGCTCGTACATGTGGTGTCAATTTGCACGAAGCGAACAGCATCGCGAAAAGAGCAAGGCATGCGAAGAATGCAAAAGAATACTTTCCACTCCATCCCCGAGGAACTCTGAAACTATTATCACCTTAAAGCACATTCACTCGCACTTCAATGAAAACAAAAACAACGAGAACATGGCATACGGTCGTCTCCTGAGCTACAGGCAGACAGAGCCCCCCCCCCAGATAATAAACCTTACTGGAGCAGCTCTGGCTCAGGCGTTGACTAAATCAGTTTAAGTAGCCCAGTCCTCATCTAAAGGTCAAGGAGAATATTAGTCAGAAGAAACTTCAGTCTTATCCACAAGAAACGAACAGAAACAGCATTCTTTTCCTTATTTTAAAACATAATCTATAAAATAAAGTAAACCGGCCCCTTAATAGTTATACATCACAGCCCAGAGCACAGTGTGAACAGTGCAAACTTCTCTCTATATCTTTCACCAGTGAAGCAGGGGGCTGCCGCCGACAAGGGGCTTTACTCAAGACCACCGCTATGCCCATCACCAGCAGCGCTGGGATTTGAACCCACAACCTTCTGATCACAGGGGCAGGCCCCTAACCACAAGCCCACCAGCTGCCATGTCAGAAACTATATATGTGTTCATTTTTCATCATCTATTTTTATTATATATCTTTGTGTTAAATTTAGTACCCTCACCCAGCTTGTCTGGTGACACATCAGGTCCAGAGCGGGTTTCTGTCTCGCTCCTGTACGAGTTAAACAAACACCGTTCTTTAAATTGCTGATAATTAGCTCTGGATAATTAGACAATTACAGCTCTGGAAAAGAAAGAACCCACTGCAAAAACTTTCTCAGCTTTTACTTTTACAGCTGCAAGTACTGAACTTAACAGCTTTTCCTCAGGAAATAAGATGGGATACAGGTGATCACTGATCAGTCCCTCAGAAAGCAGAAGGAGGAGCTTGTGGAGATGTTTAACACACACTGGACTGGAACCGGTTCTCACTCAGAGATTAAATTTTTTTCTGGAGTGGTCTCAGTGTTCTTGCGAGACCGATCCCAGCTCCACTGCCAGGTGTTGTGATTAATCGAAATCTCCAATTAATCCAATTAAAAGTTTTTTTGTGAGGTTGTTTGGGTTGTTTGTTTTTTTTACTTATTTTCCAAACATGGACTGTATTAAACAATATTTATACCTCTTTGTAAAACATTTGCTACTGTTAAAAAGTAATTATTTGTAAAAAGCTGAAGTGTGTTTGTGAATCTGCTGTGTGTGTTTCTTCATGTTTGTGTTTCTCTGCATTTTATCCATTTCGGCTTCATTATCTGTGATGTCACAGACTCCCTCTCTTACCCACATTTTAAAGGTGACTCGACCCTCCTCTCTCACTGTCTGTCGGTCTCTCTCTCTCTTTCTGTCTGTCGGTCTCTCTCTCTCTTTTTGTCTGTCGGTCTCTCTCTCTCTTTTTGTCTGTCGGTCTCTCTCTCTCTTTTTGTCTGTCGGTCTCTCTCTCTCTCTGTCTGTCGGTCTCTCTCTCTCTTTCTGTCTGTCGGTCTCTCTCTCTCTTTCTGTCTGTCGGTCTCTCTCTCTATTTATGTCTGTCGGTCTCTCTCTCTCTCTCTGTATGTCGGTCTCT